>OZ004600.1:67498767-67610706 GCA_963924605.1 Malthinus seriepunctatus | reverse complement strand
TATCTTCGCTTACCTAATTTATTATTTTTAAGATTATAAATGTTTTTTCAGATACATATACAGGGTGTCTGTAAAAACACCTTACAACGCTTTAGGGTGAACTTATAGGATAATATTAGACCGATATAACCCAATTTACGTATATGCAAAAGTGCACCAGTACCAAGTTACGGGTCTTCAAAGTTGGCGTTTTAAAAACGTATTTTTTTTATAGCGGAAGAACTGCTTTGCATAGGAGTTCAAATTATGAACTATGTTTTTCACTTATGGAAAGCTATAATTTTGCAAAGTTTAATGGAAAAAGACACACCGCAAATAGACCAATCACTAAATCGTTAACACTAACAGTTGAATATCTTTTGAATCTGTCAATGAATTGTAAAATTGACTGCACGAGATGCAACGAAATTTAAAAATTAGTAATATTTGCCTCTTGAGATTTTATCGTAAGGCTTTTAGTTTTCTAGATAATAGGAAAAATGTTTCTAATAAAAGCTATTAATTTCAATAAAAATCAACAAATTATCTAGTCTAAAAGACTAGAAATTAGAATAGAATAGACAAAAAAGAACTAGTAACTAACTAAAAAGACTAGAATAGACAAATTAGAAAATGTGTTGAATTTTATTGCATTTAATAGCTTTATTAGAAACATTTTTCCTATTATCTAGAAAACCAAAAGGCTTACGATAAAATCTCAAGAGGCAAAAATTACTAATTTTTAAATTTCGTTTCATCTTGTGTAGTCAATTTTACAATTCATTAACAAATTAAAAAGATATTTAACTGTTAGTATTAACGATTCAGTGATTGGTCTATTTCCCGTGTATCTTTTTCTTCGAAACTTTGTAGAATTATAGCTTCTTATAAGTGAAAAACGTTGTCCATAATTTGAACTTTTATCCGAAACGGTTCTTCCGATATAAAGAAAATAGGTTTTTAAAACGCCAACTTTGAAGAGCCATAACTTGGTAATGGTGCACTTTTGCATATAGGTAAATTGGGTTATATCGGTCTAATATTACCCTATAAGTTCACCCTAAAGCGTTGTAAGGTGTTTTTACAGACACCCTGTATAGTACTATAATTCAAATAACTGAAAATGTAAAAATTTAAATGTAATTGTCCACGTATTATTGTTTTGAGAAAGCCCTAAATCAAGGCGAAACGTAAACACACTATGTACTTTCCAATTGACAAAAATTTTCAACAAATGAAATAAATAATAAAAAACAAAATTTAAATGGCATTATTACTCCTGCAAAACATAAAAAATACTATCAAACTGCCAATCAAGAAAATATAAAATTGCAACAAATCGTTTGGAGGGATTTGTAATATGGAATTCAAATTGCAAGACTTTTTAAGTGATATCACACACTCATATGGTCGAAAAAATGAAGAACTTTTTAAACAACTAAACAAGATTAATAATAAAATTGTAAAGGTGAGTGAACATATAGACTTTCTGACAATTTGCAAAAAAAAGATAATTACACCAACCTTCTTGAAATCTAATTTTACACATTTAACATTTCACAATTGTAAAAGCTTAAGTAATTTTGATAACATGCTTTTAAACTTTCAAATGGGAACTATTGCCTGTATTATCAAAGATTTGCACTCACACCTTAACACACAAAAACAAAAATTGAACTTAATCGTTAAACAATTGAGAAACGAGATTCCTATTCAAGTCTTGTCGAAGTTTTTAAACTTTAAAACTCAATATAACAATAACTTAAAAACCAAAATCAAAAAAACCCACACCGACAAAATTAGAAAACTTGAAAATAAACAACACACTATCAACACCAACAATAATGAGTGGGTTGAAAATCTTACCGACATCAACATACCTACTGAAGTGAATGAAGTTTTAAATCTAGGCCCTAACTTTAACATTTATAACCCTAATAACAAAAATTGTCTTCCAATGGAAAACCTAATCGTCAATTTTGAAAAATCTATAGAGACTCTAGACACAGACAAACAACATGCATTAAGATCTAACTTTTGCAACATAGTCACCAATCATAAAAAATCACACCCAAATAAAAAACTTCCATTACAAATCCAAATCAAAAACAACAATCTCCTTAGAAAAGTTGCTAAAACTAAAAAATTTATTAAAGAACATCCAAATATCATAATCACTAATGCTGATAAAACACAAAAAACTGTTATCATGTCTAAAACTGAGTACAATGACAAATTGAACTTTCTCTTGAATGACTCTGAAACCTACAAAAAAATAAATAAAGACCCTACAATCAAATTACAAAACTTAAACAACAAACTTATTAAAAATCTTTACAATAAAAAATACATAACACTTTACGACTATAAATATATGACAACCAACAATAGTGTTATCCCAAAAATCTACGGGCTTCCTAAACTACACAAACCAAACACACCACTTAGACCAATAGTTGCATCATATACAGGTCCTTCCTACAAAACTTCAAAGTATTTATCAAACATCCTTTCTAAAATAACTCAACAAAGCACCTTCAACATTAAAGATTCCTGGTCATTTAAAGATTATATTAATGACATCCATCTTCCTGCAACACACAAAATGGTTTCTTTTGATGTCGTTTCATTGTATACAAACATTCCTACAGACCTTGCCTTACAAGCAATTGAAAACAACTGGGATAATATCAAACTACACACTAACATCGAAAAAAAAGATTTTCTTGATTTAACTTTATTTGTACTCAACTCCACCTATTTTACATATAACAATCAGATATACAGCCAAATTTTTGGAGTCCCTATGGGTTCCCCAATTTCTTCTACAATTGCAGACCTGGTTCTTATTGACTTGGAAAAAACTTTTGTTCACAATAATTCTGAAATTACATCATATAAGAGATATGTTGATGACATTTTTCTAACTACAGACATGTCAAATATAGACACACTGTTACAAAAATTTAATAACTACCATCCGCGTTTAGCATTCACTGTTGAAATTGAAGATAACAATAAAAAACTGAACTTCTTGGATTTAACCTTAATAAGAAACAATAATGGCACTATACAAACAAATTGGTACAGAAAAAAGGTCAAAACTGAACGTTTCCTAAGTTTTGATTCTGCTACCACCTTAAAATATAAAACAAGTGTAATAAATAATCTAGTCGATCGTGCTATCTTACTTTCCGATAATAACTTCCATCAACAAAATCTCAATTTAATAAAATCAATGCTTCTTAAAAACAATTATCCTATTTCATTTATTGAGAAAAACATCAAGAGACGATTAAAAACCATTCATAATAAAAACAATGATTCAATTAACCTCCAACCAAATTGCTTAGAAGAAGGCTTCAACATTGAAAAAGTACCTAATAAAAATTTTGCCACTCTACCTTACATTCCTTACCTCTCCGAGAGAATTGAAAATGAACTCTCAAAATTTAACATCAAAACGTCATACAAGAACTTTAACACTATTGGACAGAACTTTTTTACTAATCTTAAAGATAAAACACCTAAATATGAACTATCCAATCTCGTTTACTCCTTCGAATGTTTAAACTGCGACGCAAAATATATTGGTCAGACCAAACAAAATCTAAAAAACCGTATTAAACAACATAAATATTCTGTTAAAAAAAAGATTCAAAACCCAACACAACCCAATACTGCATTAAGTGACCACACTGTAGAAAAGATCCATACATTTAATTTCAACAATCCAAAAATTTTACAAGTCGAACCAAATTTGAAAAAAAGAATTTACTTAGAAATGTTAGAAATCAAGAAATGTAACACCTCAGTAAATTATAGAACTGACATAGAGGGTTTAAATAGCATGTACTTTAATTTAATTTAATAAAATTCAAACTTGTTTTGGAACCTCTCACCTATCAATAAATATTATAAAAATTTTTAGTGTCACTGACAGATATCCTTATTAAAATTTTACAAATTTATCACTCTCACCACCTTTTCTTAAAATTTTTATTTATAAATATTTCATTATTACTTTAAAAGTTTTCCAAACACAAGGTTAATACAAACACTTAAATTGATTGATACCACAAATTATAATGAAAATAAAAATTAAAATATTAACATATATTGTCATGTAAGTTTATCTTCGCTTACCTAATTTATTATTTTTAAGATTATAAATGTTTTTTCAGATACATATAATGTACTATAATTCAAATAACTGAAAATGTAAAAATTTAAATGTAATTGTCCACGTATTATTGTTTTGAGAAAGCCCTAAATCAAGGCGAAACGTAAACACACTATGTACTTTCCAATTGACAAAAATTTTCAACAAATGAAATAAATAATAAAAAACAAAATTTAAATGGCATTATTACTCCTGCAAAACATAAAAAATACTATCAAACTGCCAATCAAGAAAATATAATATTAGCTTAATGTTTGGCCTACATCAGGTATTTTTTGCTTTTTAATTTTTACATGTAGTTTCTACAAAAATCGTATTAATGTAAAAATTGTTACAATTGTACCCGCTCTCCCCTAATATTTGATGGAAGTTAATAAACTTAAAATTTAACATCGCTATTTTATTTTAAAAGTCCGCATTAATTATTTATTTAAAATTATAATGAAAACCTTTCAAAATTAACTTATTATATTTTTGTTCACACTTTTCGAGTAAAAATGTTTTAAACTTTGTGATATCATCAGATAGAGGCATTTTAGTTTGATGTCAATTTAAAGATAGTCTTTTGTTTTCTGTTCAGCTTCTTAAGAGTGGTATTCACCGAAGTACGCAGCCCTGCACAGAAATGACAGTACAAGTGGGTGTAGGATGAAAGGCGGGCTTGAATTTATCTCTTATTGCAAGAAAAATAAAGATAGAATATTTTAGGGCCACCCTTTTAATATTTTGCATTTTGGGTACAGTTTACCTGCTTAGAGGGTCAAACATGTGGTAATTTGAAATTACAAAGACTCTTTTAAATAAAATTATACCTAGAAGAAAATATTTTTTAAACATAAAACTGAATACGGATGACCATATTAATATTAATATCTCCTTTAATTAAGACTGTAGAAAATTTATTTAAAATGGTATTTCTTTTTATTTGAAATTTCCGTATACAGGGTGGGTCAATAGGCGGGGGGAGTAGGATTGCTCTGTAACTATTAGAGATAACTAAACCAATTTTGGTATGGTAATACAGAATTATTAGACCTACATTTTAAAAATATTTAGATACATACAGGATGACTCACAAACAAATGCCAACCCAAACTTGTGTTTTTTTAAATGGAACACCCTATATATTTTTGCATATTCGGAATCCTCATAATATTTACAACTAAAAATGTATAGGATTTTAGATAGCTAACTGTAACTGTTCCGGAGATACGGTCACTTTTATGTCGAAATCGAGTCAACTTTGGAGCCATGTTGTTATGGCGGTAATGAATATTTTTCCAATCTGGTTGCGCCAATTACTTTGGTTAATAGTCGACTTACAAAATCCGTTCCAAACTTTACCAAAAAGCGTCATGCTATACAGGGCGATTGACTTACGCGAAATGTTACCATTCTCGTTTTTTTTAAATGGAACACCCTGTATATTTCTTCAAAAATGGATTTATCATGAAAATTGGATAATAAATGATGTATGTATAGTTAATAGTTCAATTATTTCCTACAGAACGGCCAAAGCTCGGTGCAAGATCTGTTTGAAAACTTATTTTTAAATATCAAAAATGTTTACATTTATATTAATTGGAACCGCTTCAATGAAAACATTGAGTTAGAAGTTTTATAATATTGCTTTTTCTAAACATCTCGAGAAATATTAATCGAAAAAAAAAGTTCAATTATTTTTTAAAGAAGAGATAATTAGAGAAGAAAAGGGCTTATGTCATTTTTTCGTAGGATTCGTAGTTTATGTGTAAAACGAAGTGAAAATCCGCTCCAATTTTGGAAATCAACTTGTGCGTGTGAAGCTTCAATATTTAAAACTTATTTAGTTTATTTGTATGTTTCAGGAACTAGGATCCTTTTTGGGTTTTTTATTAAATAAAAAGAAGTTGTTTTTTATTTGTCATTTTATATTTTTATTTACGTTTCGACCCCGTCCCCAGAGTCATCATCAGAATTTCTGAAATTTACAATTTGTTAACCAGCTGTGTCTTTTTTGATTAGATAATTAGTGCAACTTACTGTTTTTATAAAGATTACTATATCGCTATATCCGTATCTTCGAATACATAAAAATACATAGGGTGTTCCATTTAAAAAAAAGTTATTTTTGTAAATATCTTGAAAACTAGATGTTCAATTATTTTTTTGTGTTGGCCATCGCAATCAGCGAAAAACGTTATACTACTTTACTAATTTAACCGACCTCATATCTTCAATATTAACGGATATAGCAATAGTGGCCCACTTCTCGCGAACACCCTGTATAGAATAAACAATAGTGGCCCCAGTATCGATCCTTGGGGCACACCTCTCTTTGTTGGTATGTAGTTGGTATAAGTTTCTAATTTCTTATTATTTTCGATATAACTAAGTTTAATCGTATTTAAATTTTACGCTCCGCCTACAATGTACCCAGATCTAGTAAATATCGCTCTTTTAAAATTGTATCAACACAAGCGCCATCTAGGCTACTCCAGAGAACTAAAATTTTTGCATATGGCCTTGACAAAATTGTGAAGTTATTATAAATAATTTAAAAGTCAAATTTGGGACTCTATCGATTTGAATTTTTTAAATTGTCATTTTTTAATCTTCTCTAATTAATTGCTCTTAATTAAGAAAGGTATAAAACAAGTGAATCGAACAAACCTAGATATAATATACTATAATACTGCCTTAAATACGTATGCCAAAGTTGAAAACGATATCTCTACAAACAACGTGGCAATTTAGTCAGGCTTCTGAGCTTCGGTGAATCTTCTTAATGCTGGTTTATTAATTTGCTGAGGTGCATCGGTTACTAACAACTTATAAAATGTGCTGAAAACTAGAATATTTTTTATATAAATCTTCTGAATAGAGATGTAATGATACATATGAAATAAAATGGCCATGTTTGTTAGTTTTATAAAAATATATAATTAGTGTACATAACACATTCTTCCATGAAGTATAAGTAATATAAACGGAAACATATTAATAGAAGATTGTGTTGAGAGTACAGTATTTGTTATAATTGCTAAAAAATCTGAGAAAACGACATAATGTTTATTATTAAATATAAAAAACAAAAAAGAACATGAATAAGTCAGTACATGGCAATGAAAAACATTGTTACGAATTTCAAAAATATTATTATTTGGTCCTTGTTCTTCTTTGGTGTGATGTTTGATTTTGATCTATCTCGACAAGATATCTTCATAAAAGCAGTGATTTTCCTCGTAAATGTAAGGCAATTGAATTGCCTGAACGTATTATGTACATTTATATACACGTCATCCACGTACTACTAAAAAAAATTTGTAACATATCACTTTCATCTACTCTAAAAACCTAAGAAACACTATCTGTATGACAATGAAAGTCCGTGACATGACAGAATGGATACATAGCACACCCGTTCACCAAAAATCTCATTTTTTTTAAATTGTAACATAACACATTCACCCACTTGCCCCTTCAATTACTTATGGTCTTTTACAGAGCTTGAAAAACTTAAGTCATTTTTTTATTTAATTCATTATTAGTGACTTAAATTCGTTTGATTTAAATCATTTTAAAACTTGTATCTAAAGACTTATGATTTAAGTAATTTTTCAAATTGACTTGTAACTTAATGCATTTTTGTCAGTCTGGTAAAGACTTGAGTCGATAAAAATGATTTAATGCCCACTTGCACCGCAATAAATAAGAAGCGCTTAATGTTAAGTCATACTTAAAATTTACCTTTTCGTTACGCCGAGTGTTGAGTTATTCTTAAGTATCGAAACAAGTTCTTCTTGTGAACAAGTGGTTCTTAACTTTAAGTCCTCACTTCTGAAGACTTAAGATCTCCTTAAAGCGTAAGAAATGTCTTGCTTTTGCGCAGTATTGAATTTTGTGCTTGTCAACAAACTGTCATGTCAAAATATTTGTTTGCAGTTTTGGTGTGTGGTGTTTAAATAATTATAAATAATATGGATTTTCGATTAAACGATATTTTTGAAGACGATTTAGATATTTTGGAAATTATTGATTACGGGTTTCCAAGAATCAATTACACAAGATCAAATTATTTTCACGAAATGGACGATTTTAATTTCTATCGACGATTTCGTTTAACTAAACAAACGTGTTTACAAATTTTACCGCTGATAGAAGAACGGTTACAATTTCCCAACAACAGTAACAACAGTGTGTCCCCGATGAACCAATTGCTAACAACTCTCCGTTTCTTTGCATCTGCTGGACATCTCATAAGTGTTGCTGATTTTGGAGGCATGCACGTTTCAACAACCAGCAGGGTAGTTGCTAGAGTGTCGGCAGCTATAGCACATTTGAGGGCACAATTCATCAAAATTCCTAGCACAGCAGAAGAAATTATAAGAGTGAAAAATGATTTTTATGGAATAGCATCATTTCCAAGAGTTTTGGGTGTCACAGATGGTACCCATATGAAAATTCAGTCACCTGGTGGTGAAGATCCGGAAATATTCAGAAATCGAAAATCCTACTTTTCGTTTAATGTTTAAGCGGTAGCGAACTCAAATTTAGAAATAATGGACCTGGTTGCGAGGTGGCCAGGCTCGACCCATGATTTGACCATTTTCAACAATAACCGTCTACGTGCTAGAATGGAAAATGGAGATTTTCCGGAGAGTATTTTACTAGGAGATAGTGGTTACCCATTAAGGCCATATTATTTAACACCACTGGCAAACACAAATAATAGAGGAGAGCTGCAGCTTTACAATGAAGCTCACATAAGAACTCGAAATGCAGTCGAAAGACTATTTGGAAATTGGAAACGTCGGTCGCTTTCCTGTAATGGCTTATGGATTACGTTTAAAAATAGACGAGCGGGCGCCCCCATTTCAGAGATGAATGTGTTAGAAAAATGAAATTTTCAAAAATTATTATAATGCACTTACTTCCTACACCGATGATTGTTTGTTGTTAAACGTACAAAATAGGCGTGTCCGTAATTTAACATTATCGAACTTTGTTAAAATGGGGAGATAAGATTAATACTCGTAACAATTTATTATTTTTAAAAAAATTATGAAATTGGTAATTTGAAGAAAATAATTAGTGCTGACATATCTGGGGGTCGACAACTTCAATTTTCAAAAAAATAGCGGTCACCCCCGTCGAAATCGACGAAGTTTTTGAAGATATGAATGAGCTATGACTATTTTATAAAAAAAATAAGAAAACTAACATTAAAGATAATTAAGCCAAAGAGGGCAACATAAAAAACCGTCTCAAAAATCCAAAATTCACAAAAGCACGAAACGTAATTAAAAATGCACGCACCAACCTGGCCATATCGCGTATTAGAAACGTACTGGTCGAATAAAATTATTGAAAATTTTATCACCACAACCAAATGTATAATGTGTGCCTTATTAGTCCATTCAAATTAAGCAAACATTTCAAAATTCGTGCCCAAAATTTTTTCAGAAAAATCGACGCTTCGGGGATTAATTTCGACATACTTGTCTTAAATGCGCATGAATTGTTCAGTCAATGAAGACAATTATTCCTAAGTAAGCCCCCGAAGAGTCGATTTTTCTGAAACCTTTTGCATTATCTTCTATATGGTCACTAGTTCAAAGTCTACCAGTCTTTTCTTGACGCGCGATATTTTCCTCGGCAGAAAAAGACTCACAAGGTAAGCATAAAAATGGAAAAAATCTCATTATTCTCCAAACATATAACTTTTTCATTTTTTTCAAGAACCGTGGGTTTTAGAAGAAAAATATAAGAGAAAAAATGCTTATTTTAAAATTTCCTATAAAATTATTTAATTTAATTCGATTTTTTAAGGGTTAACAATTAGGGCCACCCCCCTAAGGGGTAGTTCTAGTGATGCGATATTTTTGAAATTTCTACCACAAGATGACATTTATAAGATATGTCGGCAGAATAAAAATCATTAAAATATTTTCAGTAAAAACGGAGATAAACGGACT
Organism: Malthinus seriepunctatus; assembly: GCA_963924605.1. NCBI lineage: Eukaryota > Metazoa > Arthropoda > Insecta > Coleoptera > Cantharidae > Malthinus > Malthinus seriepunctatus. The sequence continues at coordinate 67,600,587 of OZ004600.1, read as the reverse complement.
TAAAGAAATTTGAATCCCAACTTTAAGAGCCGGCAATTTTTTAGGGGTGCATTTTTTGATATAATTTTAAGAGGGACAAATGTCTTATTTTAATACCAAGAATGCGCTGTAGAAGTTTTCCGGTGAAGTCAACCCTTAATATTGTTATTTTTCATTTTTTTCAAAAGCCGTTGATTTTAGAAAAAAAAATTAAGAGAACAAAATCGCTTGTTTTAAAATTACCTACAAAATTTAGTCAACGCTTTTACTTTTTTTGGTGCCAAAGTACTCTTTTAGAGTTTTCAAGTTAGCACCACCCCCCTAAAGGGTAGTTTCAGTATTGCGATTATCATGAAATTTTTACCACAGAGTGACTTTTATAAGATATGTCAGCTTTATAAAAATTATTAAAATATTTACAGTAGTTTTGAAGATAAAGCGATTTGTTAATATTTTAACCCTAACTTTGAGAGCCAATAACTTTTTAGGGGTGCATTTTTAGATATAATTTCAAGAGAAACAAATGTCCTATTTTGGACCCATAAACTCATTTTAGTAATTGGTCGGTGTTTTTCAGGAACACCTTGTCTGGAAAAAATATTTCCCGTTTTCCGCGGAGGAAAATAGATCGCGGCAAAATAAAAAAGGTAAACTTTGAACTAAGCACCATATAGAAGATAATGTGAAAATTTCAGAAAAATCGATGCTTCGGGCACGAATTTCGAAACAATGCAGTTTTTATGCCTCTATTGACTCCCCTATATCGTATAAAACCAAATACTATCTACATTTATTCTCATTTATAATTTTTAAAATTGGATTATTTTAAATTATAAAATTGATTATTTTATTATGTATAGGTATTATAAAATATAATATTATATTTTATTATAATATAAATAGGTATTATAAAATACTAAATGTAGTTAATCTGCGCACAGATAAAAGAGTTGGTCAACGCTGTTTCTCGTATTTTGCCCCTAAGGTACACAACTTGTTTCGATTATACTTATCAACTAACGCAATCACCTTGGGCTCCCGTGGGGTTGTTCACCATATTAAGAGATTCGTGGGTTTGTTCAGGGATGACCTGCTGTTATTGTTTGGATAGTTTGTATGTGTTTTGTTTGTTGATTATCAACTGTACTTGATCTGATTGTGCAGCATTTGTGCTTTGATTATGTTTTAATTTTAAATTTAGTTTTCATGAAAATAATTGTTTATTAAAAACAAAGGAGCCACACACAAACCTATTTAGGTTTTAGTGGCACCCTCTTTGAGGGAATAGGGTCCATTTTCATTGTATTTTCTTTGTAAAAATAAATAATAGTTACCGTTATTGGTAACTTTTATACTTGAAATTTAATTGTAATGAATTGTAAAAAGCAAAATTTAATATGATTGTAATATGATTGATTGTATGGAAAATAAAATTATTCTATTCTATAAAACAATGTATGAAATTAATAATTTTGAGAAAAAAATTAGTGGTGACATATCTGTGGGTCAAGAGCTTCAATTTAAAAAAAAATCATCAACATCGGTCCAGTAGAAGTACGCTAAAATTAGCGGAAAAGAAAAGACATCGCGTTTTAAATATGTACATATATGGATACAGTAATGATGGTAATTGTAGCAACTGCTATTTTACATAATATTGCTCGTTCGATGAATGACTTAGAACCACCACCACATCCAGATGCAAATAGGGAAGAACTTAATATTTTAATCGCAAATGGAAATATTCCAGTTCTAGCTGTTGAGCATAATGAAAACGTTAATAACTTTAGAAACGACATTGGTTACGCCATAATTATTTGTTTAATTTAATTTATATTTTTATTCTTACTTTTAAGATGTGCGCGAGCACGAATGAATTTTAATTTGAAGGTATTCTCGCTTCGCCATCGAAGTGGACATCACTTTAGTTTTCTAATTACATTAATTTAAATACGGTATCTTTATACCTAAGTTTTGTTAATTTTAACAAAATTATTTTAACCGTTTATAATTCGAAATCACTAAAATAAAATCTTGTTTGAACGAACAATGTTTATTACTAAACAGTACAAAAAAATAACTTAAGTTGAAAAGAAATATCTAAAACTCAAAACATGTCACCTTTTCATTTTTTTAATTCCTCAGTTTTTATTGATATATTCAAAAGTAAAGCTTGACGTTGCAAGGCTTGCTGCTCCTTATCACACACCAATTTATTTTTTAAAACGGACTGCTCCATTTCTGCTATTGCTAAACGTTTGTCCAGTAGCAAATCGTACCGGTGTGGCCGGACTGCGCCAGCGGTAAGGGTTCTCCTGTAATCCTATGGCCGGATTGCGCCACGAAAAAAATTGCGTCCCTAAAATTCATGGCCGGATTGCGCCGGGGTTAATTTCTACCTGTATCCTAAAATTTAAAGTCTGTAATACTTTGTATATTTTGTAAGATAATAAAACTTGACTTTTCCTAAAAATTCACACACTGAAAGCACAATTCATATGGGAAATGACCCTCGGTGAATTTTCTTAAAAATGTTGTAGATTAGGACCGTCTCAAAAAAAGTCTTCATGGACACACAGCTCTAAATTTAATATTTTTTATGTTAGAGGGACTTAAAGCGCTGCATTTAACGTTCTTGGTCGTTGAATTTAATGTGAGTTTGATGATTGATAAAATCAAAATGTTTATCTCAACATTTTTTTTTGAAAATATACAGGGTGCCCACGATCAAAGCTGAACATAGTCAAATAACACAGAGAAATACATTTGCAGTTTCTGAGTTTCCTGCTCACCGGCGGCGTCTGAGAGAATTATTTTCTAAGTCTGTTGATACCAAGTATAAGATACCAAGTATACCAAGTATATGAAGTTATTCATTATACTACTTAATGAATAACTTTTTTAACATTGAATAAGCAATTTAAATATTTTCATAATTTGAAAAACTGTCAAATAAATAGAAAGTAATACAATTATTTGAATTTGACTTATCATGATGCTCATAGTTTATCAAATTAGGGAAAAGTTATTAATTAAGAAGCATTTGGTATCAACAGACTCAGAAACAACAGAAAATAATTCTCCTTTGATAGGTACCATTACCTTTCTTGTAAATGAAGTCACTGGCGCAATCCGGCCATACCTTTTTTCGAACCCTTTCTTGTAATTAAAAGATTAACCATCGGCGCAATCCGGCCCTGCCCAATCGTACTCTGCTGCAACCGCAGAAGAAGTGAGCATTTTTATTACAGTTGCGGGACGTATTCTATTTATACAGGGTGTATCGACTCCATTTAGACAAAGCCATAGGACTTGTAGCTCTCTTAAAAGCAATTATTTTGTTTATTATAAGTTTTTCGATTTGGAGCTTCGTATCCGAAATATGGTCGATTTCCGGTTTTTCGATTTGTGGCAATTGCTCTTTTATTTTTGATCTTCCGGGAACGCGGAAAACAGTTCTGTGAACTTCGTATCCTTTTCTACAACTTTTACATGAAGTATAATTTTCTTTCTGCATTGGATTCAAAATGGCGGCAAATTGAAAAGTTTCAGCGTGAAGATTTTCGAAACCACATCATGAATTTTCGAAAAAAGAATGTCAGTTTATTTTACAAGTCAATATCTACCATTGAGGTCGGAAAAGTTAGTTATAAATTCTTCTTGTTTAAACACTGGAAGAAGTTTTATTTAACCAGTATTGTGATCGAATTTTAATATTCCTTGTTTTCCGTATAATCAAGTATGTGGATGTACAATTGTCCAAGGCGATAAAGATTTTGGTAATTAAACGTCATTGCTAGGAAAAATAACAATCGGTTTGCACATCCACGTAGGTAATTAAAATTCGGTCACAACATAGGTTAAATTCAACTTCTTCTAGCGTTTAAACTAGAAGAATTTATAAATGTTGTAACGATACAAATTTGTGAGGGTAGTAAATTTACCGTTTTTACAGAAAACTGTTCACTACCCTAAATTTCAACTAGAAATGTTCTAATTTTAAGTGGTTTAGTTTGTAAGAATAATAAACGAGGGCTTTTTCTTAGCGCACCCTTGTCAATTGTTAGTTAAAACCAAACATAAAGGGAGCCAGCTTGACCATAAGGCATCCTTCGAGGATCGGACAAGTAGGGTATTTCTACCTGAACATCTGGTCTTCGGGGATCTGATGTCTAATTGCAGATATCGCTGCCGTAGTCACTGCTGCCACCGCCTTCTGTTAGCCGCTGCCGTCCGTTCTGCCGCCTGTTGTCGCTACCGCCGTTATCGCTAGATCCGCCGCTACCGCTGTTACCGCCGCTACTGCCGTCCGACTGTTCCGCCGGGGTGGCATCGTTCGCACCTGGAATTAATGTGACAATCGTGGGTTCCTCTGTTACGAGTGATCGCATTACGACGGTCATTCTCGTAGCAGGCTTGTTCAATCGCCTCTTCATGGGCATTGTTCCGGCTAACCCTCGATGATCGCATTACGACGGTCATTCCGATGGGGGACAGGTTCTCCTGGTCAAACATTCCTCGTGTGGCCGGTGTGCCGCCGTCAGAGAGCCGAAGGAGAGTGTCTTTAGTTTGATGCGTTCATTAGCCCAGATCGGATTCTTGGTCATCGGGCTAAGAGTCCATCGTCATTAAGGCCTCTTCCTGACGAGCAATTAATATAGCTCATCAGCTGACAAAGTCCGTACAAGGTAAAGATCGCAGGCGGGAGAAATTCCGCGACCGGGTCATCACCGCCTTTATTACCATCGCGTAACCCTCAATGCTTGGTTTGGCTACAGGTTTGTTGGTTCTCATTTGTTCTCATCTTCCGTTCTTTCTGTTTATTCGCTCTTATTTTTATTTGTTTTATGTAGTTTTAGTTTAGTTTTAAGTCTGTAAATATTTCTGTCTGTTTGATCCGCAGCTGCCGAGTTTTATAAATAAATTTGTTTAATGCAAATTCTATTTATTATTGTTGTTCTCACAAACAACTGGCGCCCGTCAAAACCCGTGCGAAAAGTCATAAAAGTAGGTAAAAATTCTTTACCATTGTCATCGTTGAAACTGGACCGTCTCCAACTGTTTTGCTACCCGGAAAGCAGTAAACCATAATAATCACCCTTAACCACCCTTGTAAATATAAGTTTAAGAAAGTGGTGACTAGGTAAAAGGGGTGGTTATAATGTTTCAACCTCAATGGTGGATATTGACTTGTAGAATAAACTGATATTCTTTTTTCGAAAATTCATGGTGCGGTTTCAGAAATCTTCACGGTCAAACTTTTTAATTAGCCGCTATTTTGAATCCAATGCAGAAAGAAAATTATACTTAATACAAAAGTTGTAGAAAAAGATACGAAGTTTACAGAACCGTTTTCCACGTTCCCGGAAGATCAAAAATAAAAGAGCAATTGCGACAAATCGAAAAACCGGAAATCGGCCATATTTCGAATACGAGGCTCCGAATCGAAAAATATATAATAAACAAAAAAATTGTTTTTAAGAGAACTACAAGCCCTATTGCTTTGTCTAAATGGAGTGCATACACCATGTATAACTCATCTATAAAATTTTAAAATAAATATACAGGGTGTTTACGGTCTTCTTTTGTTTCTTTTAAGGGATGATAATACATGTCAAAAGAAGTCGAAAAATATCAAAACACCTTAGTAGAAGTTGTATGATAAGAGAAATAATAAACGATTTAGTTTTAATGAAAATTATTAACTTTTGTGAAATCAAGTGCACTTTAATTACTTAATTATAAACATTTTATAACAATTGCTCAAAATTATTATCATGCTGTTGTATGCAAAGTCTCACTCGACATGTAACATGACCATTCTGGTCTATGGTTACATAATATTCTGCAAGGCTCGGACGGGACCTTATTGACGAATTACAGCCGCTGCTGCTTCTACCCGATTTCGGAGAACCTCGAGGTCGATAATTTTGGTGGTATACATCATGGCCTTCGTAAGGCTGCAGAAATAAAAGTTCATGGGTGTGAGGTTCGGTCTCCGGTGACCAAGGAGGTCATAGGAGGGATAGGACCACTTCGACCGATCCGTTAATTTTTAAATAGTGTTTAGATGTCGACGAACTAAATGACCAAAATGCAAAACCCCCCTTGTCGACGGACTTTTAAAGAAACATGTTCTGAAAGTTCAAGCAAAGTGTTTTTCAAAGAAAGTAGATAATCATTTGCAGTTAATCGATGTGGCAGCACAAATGGATCAACAAGTTGTGAGTTTACTAATCTGACCCATATGTTGTAAAGAAAATCTCTGCTGGTAATGACGACGACAAACACCATGCATTTGTTATATTACCTACAATATCTAGATTTTATTTAATATAAATTAATAATTTTCATTAAAACTAAAACATTTATTATTTCTCTTATCATACAACTTTTACTAAGGTGTTTTGACATTTTTCGACTTCTTTTGACATTTATTATCAACCCTTAAAGGAAACAAAAGAAGACCGTAAACACCCTGTATAATAAATAAATAAATAAATAAAAGAATAAAATGAATAAAATTACGTATTACCTTTGAATCGGATTGTTGAGCCGATAAAGCACTGTTTAAAGGAGTGGCTAACATTGTGACTTTCGGATCCCCCCAATTGTTGATTTGGATCTGCTAAATAATAATTTGTAGAAAATATTATAAATCTGAAGTTTCTGAAGTATAGTTTATCCATTTTTGGAACCAGAAATTGCCTTCTTAATCCTTATTATCTCATTAGCACCCTACTGTGTTGGATACCAATAAAAGATGAGTAAAATCTTCGAGAAAAAGGTAAAAATGAACTTCTATGCCACAAGCAGGTATATAAACCCTTTTAATGCTTTTCACTTTACAAAAAATGTGCAAAATATCACATAATATTTAAATTAAATCTTTTTAAATTTCTTTTACATGAAGCGTTAGAAGGGTTTATATACCTGCTTTTAGCAGAAATTCATTTTTACCTTTTTCTCGAAGATTTTACGCATCTTTTATTGGTACCCAACGCAGTAGGGTGCTAATGAGATAATAAGGATTAAGAAGGCAATTTCTGGTTCCAAAAATGGATAAACTATATAAACCGTACCTTCTCATTATTGTCCAAGCCACTGTCTTCGTCATTATTAGCTCGCTTAGCTTTCTTGTTTCTTGGCTGGTGCAGTTTCTTTATTTTCAAACGACTCTGTCTTCTATAAACGTATTGTTAACTTTTTAAGGAAAACATTTAAAATCAACACACATACAACGACCTCGCCTATTGTAACGATATGATCGGAGTCAAAAGGTTTTTTTAGTCCATATACCGTTTTATCATTGATCATAACACTAGATCATCATCGGTAGGTCATCATCAACTTTTTTTACAGTACCTCCACCTTTAACAAACATTTTTGAATAAATTATTGGAACAAATTACTCTTTCATTAGCCATTAATAATTACATAATCGGTACCGACCTGTTCAATATAACTCCTTTTTTGCTTCGGCAGCTTCTTTCCGTACTTCTCGTTTTTTATTGGAGTATAGTTTTTTTAAGGATACTGAATTCCTGGGCTGAGTTTCGCGACAACAAGCATTAAACTCGCTTGCTAATTTATCCTATGTTTTATTTTTTTCCTCGTTCGTTACCCCATCCGTTTTTTTATTTTCAATCACATGTTTATAATTGTAAACTAAACTGAATAAAAGGTCTTTTTCGGTTGTGGAAAAGTTAGCATTACGGCGTTTCGTAGTGCAGCTCTGTAAAAAGTTTATAAATAATAGAAAATGTGCATTAATACGTTATTATTATCCAAGAAGTACTTATTTACAGTTGCAAAAATATTTATAATTAAATGCATGCTTTATTGTATGACTATAAAAATTATTAAAAAATAATTCTTTAAAAAATTTATGCTGTAATTATTAACTTAACCTTTTTATCAATTTTTAAAAAATTTTATTATTTTAACCTCAAATTGTAACAAAAACATGTACACAGAAAACGTTGACGCTAACTTCGTGCGTAACATTTACAGTGTTGCTAAATCATCCCTTACTTAAGACTTGCCTAGTTAAGAAATGCTTCAAACACGTCGGTGAAACAAACCTAAATATTCAAGCACATCTCGAAGTTGAGAAATACTTAATTAAGACTTTCTTTAAAGCAAAACGTTGCAAATGGGCATAAGGTTTTTAGAAAAGATTTAAGTCGTTTAGAAAAGATTTTTAAGGGTAGGGTACCCATGTTTAAGAGACCACCTAAAATTACTTATATTTCAGAGTATAATTAAAATTAAAAGTTAATTCTTTGACATTGCATTGAAAATAATGTGTTCTAAAAGTATTTAAAAAAAATTATATAATTAATACCTAATTGGCGGAATTAGGTTTTCGTGGATTTTCTCGAGAACTACTCGAGCGAATTATATCAATCTCGGTATAATGAATATTTCAAGCCTGATCTAGGTGGTGACTAAAAATTAACTAATAACCTTAATTAATAAATGCAAAAGAAACAAATTTGCAATTAAATTTGCGTAAAAATGTATATTATCGGGTATAACTCCCATGGTTTTGTTAATTTCATTTTGATTTTACTTTACCACCTAAGGAATACAACTTAGTTTCTGTATATAAAAACAAAATGTTGTTAACTGGTATGATTTCGCCAAAAAACGCTGTTAAAGTTTGTTAATTTTTCTTAAATCAAATTAACAAGAACGAGCTGTGTGACGAAAGAATAGCTTCCGCACAAAGTGCCGACGCAAGGTCGGTAACTAATACCAGCAAAATGCCGAAGATGTCGATCCGCGGCCCCGTTGGCCGGAAACTCCTTAAGTGTAGCCGTCAGTCTGTAGATTGGGTCGGGGTAAAGTAATAAATCCGAAAAATACGAGATGTCGATAAATTTGGGCGCCAGCTGAGCTTTCGGCTTGCGAGTTAATAAAATATTTGAAACACTTGTGCTCAACTGGAGGAACCACAAAAGGACAACGAATAAGCAAACACTAGTATTAGGAATGAAATTAATTTTAATATCAATAGACTTGTATATAAAGTAACGTGTATGACTGACCTTAACAATTTCACTAACGCGTGTGTCGCGAGCTTTACTCGGCACACCAACAAATATAACCATAAAACGTAAAGTTAATGACACTCGCATGCGTAGATGCAATAATTAGTTGACATGAAAATACGACTTAACAAACATAACCAAGCATGGGTGATGGATGATGAATGAATGGTTTATAAATATGAACATTAACTATATATTATCCAACCCGTGACAATAATATGGATATAAACAAAGTAAGTAGTTGATAAAATATAACTTCAATAATAAAGTTTAAATAATTAATTTTGATACAATCGATTATTTAACGTTAATGAATTTCTCAACTCGATTCTAGGTTACGATCAGCTGGTCGTTGGATAGATAACACGAGTGAACAATTACCATGTAGGTAACTTTATAATAATTAATACCGAATAATAGTTAATTAAGAATAACCACTTAATATTAATATGTGTGATCGATGACATAAAGTTGAATGAGAATGAATGGTTGATAATGAACGGATGGTCGATGTACAAGGTACGTGAAGTACCCGGCGATTAATAAAAAAAAATGTTTGTCGTTAGGACAAATGAAAGTAATGATAATTGATAGTTATAGTTACGAAGTTACGTTGTCCCTGGCTACGGTAGCTGAAACGACCCATGTATTCGTACGCTGCGACGGAAGGTGGATTGCGAGTCGTCCGTGAATTATTCAACCCAATGTACGGACTCGGAGATCGCTATGTACGGAAAGCTCGATGATCATGGACCTTCGATGACGATGTACGTATTCGCACTCAGGAGTTATAACGATCCAGTACTCGAAACCAGCAAATAGCAACTAGCCGTAGTATTAGTACCTAGCACTAGTACCCTACATGAATAACGGAACATGTTTTAGAATTAACGATGACCAAAAATAATAAGCACACCTACCTCAGAGAGGGCTTAAAAACCAACCGAATGATGAAAGCAATGAATAAAACACACGATGCTTGAGATAATTGGACACGAAGACAGACGAACATGTGTCCGTGATGGCACGACGTATTTTAATTCTCCTTTTAGGAGTTTAAATGTAAACACGAAGAATAATAAACTATATTAACTAATTGAATGTTTAATATAATAGGAAAGCACGCAGTTAATCCCAAAAAAAAGGTATCACTATAACATCTGCAGTACCTCCTACGTCGAACACCACCAAGAGACAAAACCAAAAAGCGCCGGAAATTTGATTAACTCCCTTCTCAAAAATTCGCCTTTGATAACCGTTCAAAAATTAACGAACCGTCAGCGCCCTCTCGCGGAACTAGACGCAACCAAAAATACATAAACCGGCCAGTCCCGCGCCTGAACTATATACAAACAAACACATCAAAACAATAACGTAACAAAATATCCCCCGGCTAAACCTGAAATTTCACGCAAGCGAAATTCTCATGGAACCCAACGCTACCACAACACCAAACCTGAGCGAAAGGTGCGTAAAACAAACATCAACTAACCATGCAAGTAAGTAATAACATCTTAACCTAACCATATATGACTAAATTACTTATATAATCCCTCCATGTGGCGATATGGAATCTACCACGAAGCTTCTGACCAATGACTACTATAAACTACCAACCAACTCCATAACTATACGCTATCGAGGTGAGTAATCCTGATTCTATCAGAGCGAAGAGACTTCACCCAAAAGACCTCGAAGCTTAAGCATTGTAACACCATCATGATTACAACATACTAAAATTAATGAGCTAAGGATATTTACAAATGAAAATGGTACAAATGAACAATCGTAACGTGAGTCTTGAACAAAATAACAAAGAGAAGCTATCCAGGACCAAGCTGCTTTGACATCAAGGAATCAATGGCAGAAATACCGCTAATCATCCTCATCAGGTGGATGACTCTTCAAATCCTTAGCATGAGAAACCCCAATTAACGTATCATCGCGATCTCGCAGTTCATAAGTCCACGGAGAAAGAATTTTACTAATAGTGAAAGGCCCTACGAATTTAGGTGCTAATTTTTTTGCAAATTTTTTACTTGCATCCGAAAGAACAACGTTTCTTTTCCAAACTCGATCACCTAAACTGAACACATCTGAGCGACGACGTAAGTTATACCGATTTTTACTATTAGTATAAGCTCGTTTTAGTCGAGATTGAATATCACGATACATCTGTTGAACGGTACGTTGGCGCTTATTAAAGTCTACCTGCCGATTAATATGGATTGGTCCCGAAGGATTTGAATCGTCCTGACCCCTTAAAGAAACTTCCCGAGAAAAAACTACAAAATTTGATGTCATACCAGTGACTTCGGATTTCGCAGAACGAATGGCAAAACCGATTTGAGAAAGAAATCGATCCCAATTTCGATGGTTATCGTTTACGTAAGCTGTTATCATAGATTTAATAACTCTATTGGTTCTTTCGGCCGATTAAGGACGTTATCACACATTTTTAAATACCACGAGTCTAATATATTCGTTTTAGGTTGACACGTGATTAGATCAATTTTTGGAACGGATCGACTTAACGCGTCCGCGACTTTATTTTCGCAACCCTTACGGTGAACGACATCGAAATTATACTGTTGCAGCCGCACCGTCCAACGAGCGATTCTACCTATTGGATCATGAATGGAATGCAGCCACTTTAAACTGTAGTGGTCCGTGATTACAGTGAAGTTAGGAAGCCCTTCTAAGTAAGGTCGGAACTTCTCTATAGCGAATATAACGGCTAAACACTCCCGTTCTACCGTAGAATACCGCCGTTCTGCATGATTTAGTGAACGACTTATATAGGCTACAACCTTCTCATCATCCGGATGAAGTTGTGACAGGATTCCGCCCAGGCCGTAGTCACTCGCGTCTGTGGTGACCAAAAAGTCCAAGTCATAATTAGGAGGTGTCAAAATAGGAACCGAAACCAGTAAATTTTGAATACGCTGCCAGGCATGCTCACATTGCTCTGACCACACGAAAGGAACGTTTTTCTTTAACAACGCCGTAATAGGCGCTACAATCGACGAAAATTGAGGTATGAATCTTCGATACCAACTCGCAAGACCTAGCACACGACGCACTTCGGTGACTTTTTTAGGGGTAGGTATGTCTAATATTGCTTTGACCTTTTCAGGATCGACTCGAAGACCGTTTTTGTCGACAATATAACCGAGGTACTTTAATTCCGGCCTACAAAAGTTACACTTTTCCTTAGATACTGTCAAACCGGCATTCGACAACCGAGTAAAAACTTCCCCTAAAATCTCTAGGTGACGATCGAAATCTCGAGTAACCACTACGATATCGTCCAGGTAGACGAAGACGTACGGCTCCAACTCAGGCCCGAATATAGTATCAACAAGACGTTGCCAGGTGGCCGGTGAATTGGATAGGCCCATCGGCATCCTACAGAATTGAAACAGGCCGCGATTTGGAATAGCGAAAGCGGTTAAAGGACGTGACCTTTCCGAAATTGGCACTTGATAATAAGCTGACTTAATGTCTAGCGACGACAAATAGTGTCCATCGCGAAGTTTATCCAAGATGGATGAAATAAATGGTAAAGGATACGCATCCTTGACGGTGACTTTATTTAACTGCCGATAATCGACGACGAATCGATAAGATTGGTCTTTCTTTTTGACTAACATAATTGGAAACGACCATGGACTTGAGGATTTTTCTACCACTCCCTGTTCTAATAACTTATTTAATTCCCGATCAATATGTGTCTGCATTACAGGTGATACTGGATAATGGCGTAATTTAATTGGAGCAGAATTAACCTGAATATCATGTTCGACTAAAGTTGTACAACCTAACTTGTCTCCCATTCTGTTAAACCACTCTGAAGTTAAACTCTCTAATCTGTTAGCCTGATCGAGTGTCAGGTTCGACTGATCGCAAATGACCTGTACAGAATCTACTTCGACCGTACCATCTGAAAATTTCCACCCGCCATTACGCAAATCCGGGACGAAAGACATGGCTTTCCAAAAGTCTACACCTAATATTAATTTATGTTTTAGGGCTGGAACTACTAAAGTTTTAATAACGTTAATCTTATCCTGTAATTGAAATGGAATTGAAACGGTTCCCGTGCCGAAGCATTTATCGCCATTAGCGACTGTGCACGCGCTACTATTTGAAGTATCTATGCTAAACCCCAGGGACTTAAATAGTTCCCAACCTGGACCGCCAATAATTGTACGTGAAGCGCCAGAATCCAATAATCCCATAACTTTAGTACCCAAGACCGAGACTTCTAGGTAAGGACGCTCGTCATCTCTAGCGTGAGATAAAACGAAATCTAATAAAATTTGTTGTGATTTAGCCGAAACATTTTTACGTGAGGACCCGACACGGCCGTTTAGAGCCTCCCGTTGGAGTTTAAATTACACTTATTACATGTTCGTGAAGTTACGTTCTGTTGTCCACACCGATAGCAATAAAGCGACGTTTGAGGCTTGGTACACTCCTTGCGGTGATGTCCAGTCTCGCGACAATTATAACAACGAATAACTGAAGGATGTTGAGGTTGATTAATGGTACAAGCCGACGATGATGTTGGATTGGATGCAACAGATGCACGACTATCATTATCTGAGTAAATATATGCTAAATCCGGTTCAATTAAAGCTACTTTATCGCGAGGAGGTAAGGTGAAATTATCGATATGTTCCTTGCGTTGTTCAATCTTTTTACCGACTTTTTGTAGTTGGTCGATTGAAGTTATATCCAACAACCCGATTTGCGATTGATAAAACGGTGAAAGGTTACGAAGCAGTATTTTAAGTTTCTGTTCCTCTGACACAGAAACCGTCATACGATTAAACAGATTTAAAACCACCGCGATGAAAATTCCCATCGACTCACGAGGATGTTGTGTTCTCGCTTTAATCTCGTCTAACAGTTTGTCATTATATTCGAACGGCTGAAATTCGTATCGCAACGCCATTCGCAATTCTGACCACGTATTTACAGTGGCTCTAATAGCCCTAAACCAAACGAGTGCTTTACCTTGGAATAAGTCCAAGGCGGATAAAAATAATTGTTCTTTGGAGATGTTCCGCGCGACGCATAACTCATCAACTCGCTCTAAGAACGATGCCAAAGACAAAGAGTTCTTCTCTCTGTCAAACTTTAGACCCCAATTAGAGACAGGTACTGGCTTTATAAATGGCTTCGCGTTAGCAGCAACGGTAGCATTAGCGTTTGACCGCTGACCTACATCGTCGTCCGAGTCACTAGAACTAGTCGAACTTCCCGATTGTATCAAAATCGTAGATAACATAGGAGAGCTTGCCGATCTCTCATTCCTACGCGCTTTTTGACGCAAGACCGAATGTAAGTTAATGATGTCCAAAACAAGCTTTGACTTAATTGATTTGTCATTATCCGATACCGGTGTAGCATGAGTTGCACGATTTTGCAAATGATTTAATTTAGTTTTGAGTTTAACGAACGAAGGGCTTAAACTAGTTTCTGAAAATTGATCGATCAAGGACTTAATCATATCTAGCTTATCAGTTAAATAACTACTATCCTGCACGAACGTAAATGGGTATATCTCTACAGTTAAAGGTGTACCTTTTTTTTCTAATTTTGCAATGTTTCTAAGAGATTTTCTCATCTCGTCAACTGTAAAGTCTCCGGTTATGCCTTTCAACGCTAACTCATATTGTAACTCGTCTTTGTCCAACCTATTAATGTCTGCGGTAGACGACATATTAATTGATTATTACCACTAAACCTTATATAATCAAATTCAAAAGAAATAAATCTCCCCCTCCCCAAAAACAAAGCTTTCGAAGAAAGCTGGGCCGGTAAACAAAACAATACAAAAATTAATTATTATTGCAGGACCACCAAACCTAGCCACAAAGTATTATTCACTTGTACCATGAAATATCTATAACGAAATGTAAACACAAAATATCTATACATAAACAACTACTATCCCTAAATAACGCAGCTAACACTTTAAAAAAAAATTATTATTTTTGTAGCGAAATCGCCACAATATGACAAAAAGGCCGACAAATATACTTGGTCAGTCAATACCAGGAAAGCAAAATGAGAATAAAAATGGTTGTCAAAAATTTTGATGAAGCAAAAACAATTGAACAGAACTTCCACAACGTTGGGACGTCAAAACTTGGCCTAAAGATAAATGAATACCACCTCCAACACGTTTGGGCGCCAAAACTTGGCCTAAAGATAAATGAATACCACCTCCAACACGTTGGGCGCCAAAACTTGTGACGAAAGAATAGCTTCCGCACAAAGTGCCGACGCAAGGTCGGTAACTAATACCAGCAAAATGCCGAAGATGTCGATCCGCGGCCCCGTTGGCCGGAAACTCCTCAAGTGTAGCCGTCAGTCGGTAGATTGGGTCGGGGTAAAGTAATAAATCCGAAAAATACGAGATGTCGATAAATTTGGGCGCCAGCTGAGCTTTCGGCTTGCGAGTTAATAAAATATTTGAAACACTTGTGCTCAACTGGAGTAACCACAAAAGGACAACGAATAAGCAAACATTAGTATTAGGAATGAAATTAATTTTAATATCAATAGACTTGTATATAAAGTAACGTGTATGACTGACCTTAACAATTTCACTAACGCGTGTGTCGCGAGCTTTACTCGGCACACCAACAAATATAACCATAAAACGTAAAGTTATTGACACTCGCATGCGTAGATGCAATAATTAGTTGACATGAAAATACGACTTAACAAACATAACCAAGCATGGGTGATGGATGATGAATGAATGGTTTATAAATATGAACATTAACTATATATTATCCAACCCGTGACAATAATATGGATATAAACAAAGTAAGTAGTTGATAAAATATAACTTCAATAATAAAGTTTAAATAATTAATTTTGATACAATCGATTATTTAACGTTAATGAATTTCTCAACTCGATTCTAGGTTACGATCAGCTGGTCGTTGGATAGATAACACGAGTGAACAATTACCATGTAGGTAACTTTATAATAATTAATACCGAATAATAGTTAATTAAGAATAACCACTTAATATTAATATGTGTGATCGATGACATAAGTTGAATGAGAATGAATGGTTGATAATGAACGGATGGTCGATGTACAAGGTACGTGAAGTACCCGGCGATTAATAAAAAAAAATGTTTGTCGTTAGGATAAATGAAAGTAATGATAATTGATAGTTATAGTTACGAAGTTACGTTGTCCCTGGCTACGGTAGCTGAAACGACCCATGTATTCGTACGCTGCGACGGAAGGTGGATTGCGAGTCGTCCGTGAATTATTCAACCCAATGTACGGACTCGGAGATCGCTATGTACGGAAAGCTCGATGATCATGGACCTTCGATGACGATGTACGTATTCGCACTCAGGAGTTATAACGATCCAGTACTCGAAACCAGCAAATAGCAACTAGCCGTAGTATTAGTACCTAGCACTAGTACCCTACATGAATAACGAAACAGGTTTTAGAATTAACGATGACCAAAAATAATAAGCACACCTACCTCAGAGAGGGCTTAAAAACCAACCGAATGATGAAAGCAATGAATAAAACACACGATGCTTGAGATAATTGGACACGAAGACAGACGAACATGTGTCCGTGATGGCACGACGTATTTTAATCCTCCTTTTAGGAGTTTAAATGTAAACACGAAGAATAATAAACTATATTAACTAATTGAATGTTTAATATAATAGGAAAGCACGCAGTTAATCCCAAAAAAAAAGGTATCACTATAACATCTGCAGTACCTCCTACGTCGAACACCACCAAGAGACAAAACCAAAAAGCGCCGGAAATTTGATTAACTCCCTTCTCAAAAATTCGTCTTTGATAACCGTTCAAAAATTAACGAACCGTCAGCGCCCTCTCGCGGAACTAGACGCAACCAAAAATACATAAACCGGCCAGTCCCGCGCCTGAACTATATACAAACAAACACATCAAAACAATAACGTAACAGCTGTCAGAACGATAGAAAAGGAACGCACATACAGATCATAAATAATAGCAGAGGGTAGTGTTATTGTCAGTGCAGGGAAACAAACCCTCGACCACTGTAATAAAACTAATTCTTTTTGCTATACGAATTTTACTTAGAAATGTGTCTTTAAAACTTTCTTTTCTAATACATACTAACTACCGTCTGTTTCCAAAAAAGGGCCCCAGCTTATAGCGGGTTTATTTGTAACTTTAGACAAATAAAACCTTGTATAAAATTAAATGAGACGATCTTTTCTACAATTTTAGCGAAAAAAAAGTTATTATTTTCCGAACAGTTAAGGCTGATGGCATCTTCGTTGCTTTTTTTAAATTGCACCATACACATTTTTTAATCTCATATGATAGAGAATTTTTTTCTCTTTTCAATAAGGTAAAGCATTCGTAGGGTTAAATTAGAAAATTTTAAAGAAAAATTGAAAAAACTAAAGCTACATTATTTTTTATCAAGCAAGCTGATTGTTAAAAAAACAAATAATTTTCAATTGTTTAGCTAACTGTGTAAGCTTCTTCACTCAAATCTAATGTTCCATTGCGCCACGACCGCTGGATTGGCTACGATAAGCTTGTTACGAATAAATTAAAAGTAGAAAAAATAAATTAAAAGAAAAAACTCGTAAAACATTATTTATTTATTATTAATTGGCGTCATCAACTAAAGCTATTGACGATGAATATTTAAAATAATAGATTTTCACAAAAATTGTTCAAAGTGAGAGCTGTTGTTTTCTACACAAAGTTGACAACATAGTAACCCATTTACATTAGCAGACACAGTTCAAAATACTTAAGTCTTTTATGTAGCTCCATACAAAAAAGTTTTTCTTCTTGTAATTTATTCGTAACAAGCTGATGGTAAACAAACCAGAGGCCTTGGCTTAATGAAACATTAGATTTGAGTGAAGAAGCTTACACAGTTACTTAAACAATTGAAAATTATTTGTTTTTTTAACAATCACCTTGCTTGATAAAAAATAATGTAGCTTTAGTTTTTTCAATTTTTCTTTAAAATTTTCTTATTTAAGCCTACGAATGCTTTACCTTATTGAAAAGAGAAAAAAATTCTCTATCATATGAGATTAAAAAATGTGTATGGTGCAATTTAAAAAAAGCAACGAAGATGCAATCAGCCTTAACTGTTTGGAAAATAATAACTTTTTTTTCGCTAATATTGTAGAAAAGATCGTCTCATTTAATTTTATATAAGGTTCTATTTGTCTAAAGTTACAAATAAACCCCCTATAAGCTGGGGCCCGTTTTTGGAAACACACGGTATATTAGATTAGACCTAGCTATTATTTTGTAAGACTTTTAGTAAACTGATGTAAAGCAAGTCGAGGGAAGATGCCATACATTTTTTAATTAATTTATAAAAACGTTATTATACACATTTCGATTAATTTTAAAATATGTGTTTATCGCGCAAAGAATACACTATTGGATAGCAATATCAAATCAACATAAATTATTAGTTAACATAGTGAAAAAAAACAAAGTGAGTTTTAGTCCTGAATAAAAAGTCAGGAACGGTACCAAACGAAAAAAAAACTGTTTTACCCTTAGATATTATTGACCTCAAAATGTAGGTATACAAAGATTTTATGATTGTGAATCAAATTGGTGAACATAATTGTAAACATGTAAAAAAACACTGTAATAATTAGGTAATAATCTTGCTATTTTAGAAGACTGAATATAATTTGTGTTTGTTTTGAATTTTTTTTATTTATACTTTGAGTTCTGTAATCGCACTTATTGTTTTATTATTTATACAGTGTCCGCAAAAAAGTCTGCACCATATGGGATTTTTTTTTATTATGCATGTTTTTTGAAAATAGTTTTCGGCATCAATGTCTGCATGAAATAAAACCAAAAAGGCACCATAAATATTAGTTATGTCATTTACGCAACACCGACAAATCGTCTTTTAAAAGTTTCGATTGCCCAAAAATGCTCTTATTTTTCAAAACAGAGAAAAACAACATAAGGGAAAATTGTTTCTATTCACCTCAAGATACTAGATACAAAGTTTAAGAAAAAAATATTAACATTTTCATTTTTTGGTTTTCTTGAAAATTCTCACTGATTTATAATTTTCCGGAGTTCTTTTCTGTACATTTAAATTCTAGAGATCCACTTTGATCCAACGAGATCAAAATATTACGTTTTGTTCTGAATTTAATCTAATTTTGGAACATCAAAATATTTTAATCGAAAATGATAGGACCATCTTGGACTATTTTCCCATAGTGATGGACTCGAGACGAGACGAGACGAGACTTGAGCTAGTCTCGTCTCGTCTCGATGTATTTGTAAGTAGTCTCGTCTCGAGTCTCGTCTCGAGCCTTTACAGTCTCGTCTCGTCTCGTCTCGTCTCGTATTTTTGTATATTAATTATTGAAAAAAATAAACTAATTTAAATACGGAATGTAACCATTCAACGAACTTTGAGAATTTTTCATAGGTTGATAAAGACCAAAGAACTATATTTATCGCAATTACTGAATTATAAATTGTGTTCTCTTATTTTGAAGATTTATTTCTCAAAAACTTACAGCGCTATTTTTTATTATTTTCAATTATTAAAAATGTTTTTTTTGCGATAGTTTTAACTTGACCATAATTGTCATGAAGGGGTGAAGGACCAGAAATCTATAAAGCCGATAGTAGCTTCAATTGTTCGGTTTTCCTTGAAATTTTATAACTTCCGACTCACTATAATCAAGAGCACAAGATCAAGTTAAAGAAACAAACAAAATAAAATAAAAATTATTTGAAAACAGGGGAATCCCCTCAGTTAACAAAAATTAATTTACTAAAATATCTCTACTCCATTGTAAATATCATTTTCGTGCGATCGTGTTTTTTGACGTACTTACGGACATTATTGACAGATCATGTAAGTTGATCATCCTAACCTCGTGACGATTTCTATGGAAACAGAAACGAGGCGGTACTGTTATAATAATTATAACAGCATTAGTGCGGTAAGTAAAACGCATTTTGAAAATGAGTAAAAAAGTCATATTATACAAACAAATTTATTAATTAACATTGAAATTGACTGTACAATTCGAGGAATTATTGAAAGTAATAACAATAGGTTTGTCTTTTTTCTCCAAACTAACACAATTTACATTATTAGTGGCACAGGTGGAAATTCCAATATTATCAGGAGAACCAGAAGACGTTCCAGCTTCTACAGCAGCAGAGGAAATAGAAAGACTGCTGGTGCTGTTGGTATGCAAAATCTTGTTAGCACAATTTATTTTATTTTGCAAAGAATCTTCTACATAACCTTCTGCTACCGTAGAAGACTTCCAACCACCGTGTCGCTTTAGTCCAACAATGTCGACTCCTGCATCAACCAACAACGTTGCTGATGTTCTTCGAAAAGCATGTCCAGTATATAGAAAGGGATCTTTTAACTTTAAATACTCGGCAATTCTTAAGGGTACTCGTCCCATGGTATTTAAACCCACAACCTGATTAACACATTTACCGTTACGAATTGCGTAGAAAAATCGATGTGAAGAAGTGCTTTTAGGCCTTAATTGAACATATTTTCTAAATATTTGCAAATAATGAACCTCTTCGTCGGGTTTATCAATGATCGTAAAAGTACGACGAATGTTTGTTTTGGTATTAGGTATATTAATGATGACAACTGGGCCTTTATCTTCGATGTTGTTTAACGTTAAATTGACAAGTTCCTCTCGCCGGCAAGCTCCAGCGATACCAACAATCATTGCTACTTTCAGCATCAAAAAATCTTTATCCGGAGCATCGACTAAAAATTTGACCATCTCATCTCTACTGAAAACTTTTGACTTTTTAGGATGGTGTCCAACATTTTTCTTTTTTAAGAAAGTTACTAGTTTATTGAATTTTGAGATATCAACAGAATTTTTTAAATTAATAGTACTTTTAAGCATTGAATACTCTGCCCACAAACTTCCTGGAGATTTCAATGTGTTACCCCTTTGAACGAAATACGCTAGTAAACTTCTCTCGTTTATTGCCACTTTTTTCTCTCTTAACCAATTATCAAAGCGAATATACGTTTTTCATATCGTGTTTTCGATTTTGCGAGAATTAAAAAATCACACCCGCTTCTCCAAGCCTCTTCAATTTCATTTTCAGCGTTTGATTCCACTTCATTTTCACTGGTTATAGATATTGCATTCATGATACCTACAAAGCATTGTAATGATTTTACTTGTACTTAAAATATTTCGTCCACAAACCTTACAAATATGAAACTTTAAAAAACTAACACAAACCACGTGAATATTGATATAATTTAAATTAATAATTTGTTTTTTTTCGGAACTGTCAAATTCAAAGGTGACTTACTTATTACACTTATTGTAAATCAAAAATCACTTTTAAAAATTTTTTAGCTTTATTATTTTAAAATTCGATCGCACGAAAAATAGTATACGACACTCGATCGTTAAGTGCCTTATTGTAACAAACCTCGAAATTAACTTTCTAGGTTTGTTATAAGGCACTTACCGATCTTGTATCGTAGTATACTATTAACTACAAAAGTATTCATTTCAGTTCCAAGAACACAAAGGACCCCGCACTTTTTATATGGAAAAACGGTTTCGGTCAAATTTGATAAAATTTTGGTAAGTTGTAGATTTTTCCCTTCTGAACAAAAGTCTCAATGGGCGAAACCATCTATACCTTTTCAACTTCAAATTCAGAATTAGTAAGTTTATTTTCGGAATAAGTAAACTCGATTTCGGAATCGGTAAGTTTAATTTCAGAATAAGTAGATTTATATTCAGAAAAAGTAAAGTGAAAATCAGAAATGACAACTTTAATTTCAGAAAAGGTCTACTTAATTTCAGAATTAGTAAGATATATTTCAGAAAATAGTTTTGTATAAAATTATAAGAAATAAAATATATACAAGTTTTATGTTTTACATTTTGGGTAAGAATGAGTCGGCTTAATTTGTTTTTGTTCGTGATTTGTTGATTTATCTAACAATTAATAAGTACCTAACACATTTTTTTTGATAAAATTGAAGTTTTGTGATGGAAAACGATAATAATCTAAACAGAAGACGTAGAGTTAGAGCACCTTATTGTAAAATTTCTAACAAAGCTCGTGATAGAGTCTTGCGTGAAGCTGAAAATGGGGGCGACTGGAAGACTGTTGCAAGAGCTAATGGTGTCCCTTATAAAACTGCTCATCACTGGATAAAAACTGGTAGTCAGGAACGAAAACAAAGGTGACCAACGTAAAATAATTCTTAACGCTAACACTCCATCCAGTTAATACTGGGGTGAATAGAAGATAATTGCCAGATTACGCTAAAATTTATTTATCACCGCTTAAGGGAAGAAATAAATATTGATGTATCTCAGCACACCGTATCAAAGTATATTAACGGACATGCATTCACTGTTAAAAAAATTCACACCTTAGCGGAAGGTGTAAAAAATGCAGTTAACAAAGATTTACGAAGATTATACGTGTGGAATCAGTACTGGGGTATGTGGCGTTACAGAAATTTATCGCCTTTCTCGATGAAACGAACTTCAATTTATTTTGCAGAAGAAGCTCAGGTAGAGCTTAACGAGGGCAAAGGGCTGTTGTTAGGTTACCTAAAAGTAAAGGGCCTAATTTGCATATTATCGTATGCATGTCCCATATGGGAATCCACTACTGGGAACGAAAACGGGGAGCATTTAAAAGAGAAGACTTCGTGCAGTGGTTAAAACGATGTTTGAGAGTTCAAAATGGTCATCTTGCAAATACCGTAGTGGTAGTGTTGGATAATGCGCCTGTACACTCGCGTGTAGAAGATGCGCTTATGGAAGAAGAATTCCAAGATGTTATAATACGTAGATTAGCACCTTATAGTCCAATGTTGAACCCCATTGAACATATATGGAGCGCTTGTAAAGCTGAAGTAAAGAACTACTTACAAGAGAACCGTCAAAGAGTTGTAAACGGTGATCCAAACAGAGTCCTGACTCAAACGGAATTTAGACTTCAGTGTCTCGAAAATGTGCTGACCATGCTATGACAACAATAACAGCGCAGATGTGTCTCCATTCTTACAATCATGTTAAGCGTCACTATCCAACGGCCATTCGAATGAAAGATATTACTTTAAATTAAAATATTTTAGCTTTCGTTTCAAGTTTAATGTCTGTTAGTTTTAATCTGACCCATCATTACCTACATGTAAAATAATGTTACTTTAAATTGAGTTATATTTATTTTCTGAAATTAATCTAACCTAATCTAAAATAAAAATTACTATTTCCTAAAATGAATTTACTTTTTCTAAAATAAAAGTTATTATTTCTGAAAATAAATCGACTTATTCTGAAATTAAACTTACCGATTCTAAAATCGAGTTTACCTATTCCGAAATCAAACTTACTAATTCTGAATTTGAACTTGAAAAGGTATAGACCCCTACGTTTCTGAGATAGAGGCCGCCAAAGCTCTTAAGATGTCTATCCTGATAAATTAATGTAGCACATATTATTTTTTGTTATATAGAAATATAAACTGTACCAGATGGTAGAGTTGACCAATACTAATAACTTTTGTTATTTCAATTTTGCAAAACGGCGCTTGGTTTTTTTAATATGGAGGATTTATTGATTTTTAATTTTTTATGGCAGCATCCCTGTTTTTTGAGTTAGGAAAGAAATAAAAAGATTTATGTAATCTACTAAAAAAGTTCTACAAATAATGTTAATTGTCTTTTATTATATCTATCACGTTTCAAAATGGCGGCGACGCAAAAAGTTCAAAATCTTATTTCTCTGCCACCACTCCACGAATTTTTGTCTAACGAATTTTATTTAATTGTTCGAAGCCCTTTTATTAACTTTTATGCAAAATATTTTTTTCTATTTTCTATTAGAAAAAAACTAACTCAAAAAACAAAGATTAAAAATAAAAAATCAAAAATCAATAAATCCACCATATTAAAAAAACTAAGCGTCGTTTTGCAAAATTGAAATAACGAAAGTTATTAGTATTGGTCAACTCTACCATCTAGTACAGTTTATATTTCTATATAACAAAAAATATGTGCTACATTAATTTATCAGGATAGCTATCTTAAGAGCTTTGGCGGCCTCTATCACAGAAACGTAGGGGTCTAGATGTTTACGCCCATTGAGACTTTTGTTCAGAAGGGAAAAATCTACAACTTACCAAAATTTTATCAAATTTGACCGAAACCGTTTTTCCATATAAAAAGTGCGGGGTCCTTTATAAAAAACATTTCTTTCTTAATTTCATTATAATTTTTAAAAAAAATTTTCTCGAGACGAGACGAGATTTTTTTTTCATAGTCTCGTCTCGTCTCGAGTTTTTAACGATCTCGTCTCTATTCTCGTCTCGCTTTGGAAAAGTAGTCTCGTCTCGATTCTCGTCTCGAATTCGAGACGAGACGAGATTTTTCTCGTCTCGAGTCCATCACTATTTTCCCATCTCTGAATTCATCTTGGGAAATATTTTAACCATAGAGGTCACATATTTTAGAAATATATCGTCGAATTGTAATTAAAATAAGAGCTGACAGATAAAACATTAGTAAAAACACTAGTAGGTACTACATTACATATTAAATAAATTCCATATTAGTTTATTGTCTGGATATTTAGGGTAAATTTAGACATCATTTGGGAGTTGGGACCTCTATCTGTCAGCTCTTATTTTAATTAAAATTTGCCGATATTTTTCTAAAATATGTGCCCTCTACGGTTAAAATATTTCCCAAGATGAATTCAGAGATGGGCAAATAGTCCAAGATGGTCCTATCATTTTCAATGAAAATATTTTTATGTTCCAAAATTATACTAAATTAAGAACAAAACGTAATATTTTGATCTCGTTGGATCAAAGTGGATCTCTAGAATTTAAATGTAAAGAAAAGAACTCCGGAAAATTATAAATAAGTGAGAATTTTCAAGAAAACCAAAAAATCAAAATGTTAACATTTTTTTCTTAAACTTCGTATCTAGTATCTTAAGGTGAATAGAAACAATTTTTCCTTACGATGTTTTCCTCTGTTTTGAAAAATAAATTAAATTATCCATTAAATTAGGAAAATGTTATTCATTGGTAATAATTAATAAATTCATATCAAAACTTCAATACATCAAATGAAAAAAAATTACGAGTACATTGTCTATAAGTTAAATAAATTCTAGCCATCTTTTTAAAAAAATATGCCGTCTTTGAACGTCATCTCAAGCACAGGTAGTTTATTGTATGTTTTTATTATCATTGCTCCTCAGTGGGTGGCTAAAGCAAAATTGGTACCCAAATATGATTTATAACTATAGGTAGTTTGTGTTGCCTACCGTATTTTAAATTACAAATTTTAAAAAGTGTCGCCCTCAGCAGCTAATATTTGAACTCGACATGGGTACCAAAACCTTAAGGCTCCTCACTAGTAAAATCTCAGGCAATATTAAAATTGCGCGATTAAGAATACTTTTTAAGCTCACATTTTTTAATTTGAAGTATCTCTCGAAGTTTGTGCATATTTGTATAACCCATCCGCACACTGGTGACTTCATGAAAATTTGAAAAAAGTGTTAATTATTGTCTAATTAATTTATTTCTTTAAAATTTCCATGACTTTTTTCGCTATCTAAAATTCATTTTTTTATAACAAATTATATATCGATGGATAGCTTATTAATGTACTTAAATTGGTGACTTCTTGGATTTTCTTCAAAACCTTTGGTTTGTTAATAATTAATAATAAACAAAAATTAGTTGTCGCCAGTTTTAAGTTGTTTTCCTGTAGTCTTAAAGGGTTTTAGGCAACCAATTCTACTCATTTACCTGAGCTCTTGTTAACAAAAGATACAATACAACAAAATACAAGAGGGTCTAATAGGGGGTCATAAAAGCTTTTACTTCTATTTCTTTTACTAAAACGATAAATCCTTATTGAAATTTGAAATAAAAGTTAGAAATTAACATTTTATCTAATTTAATAGTCGACCGCTTTTATTAAATAAATGTTATAAATCGTAATCAAAATGTAGATACAAAATTTTTATAAGATTTTTATAAATTCAATTAAAATCTCTAATTTCAGGGATAAAAATTAAATTGTAATAATTTAATAAGTAGACGTTTATAACTTGTAATAATTACGTAATAGATACATTATACTAATTTAAGATAATTATAAATTAGCCCCTAACTTTATTATTATTTTCTTTGTTTACTTTTGAGTGGGTACCTACTACCTGAAAAAAAGACAATTTTTAGAAGAGGATAAAAACGACCCCATCTATTACAATCTAAATCTAAATAAACAATACGGGATCTTGATTTTGAACATAAGTACCAAATATTGGTTTTACTACAGTTCATTTAGCATTAGACTCAGGACTAATTTGCCTAAAGTTGAAACCTTTGCTATTATGTAGTACTTATAGCCCTTATTATCATACTCAAAGTCCCCACCCCTCCGAGGGGGGAATACCACCAAAATTCACTGACTACTTAGTTTTCGAGATAATCGCATAAATATGATAAAAGTGCAAGTTCTGACATTCAAATCCAATTTTGGGGGTGTTCTTCCCTTCTCTGGGGAGAAGTTCTCTTCCTCGTGATGATGACTTTAAGTATAATAATAAGAACTATAAGTACTTACTAAACAATAGTAAAGGTTTCAGCTTTAGGCAATTTTGTTCCGGGTTCATAAATGTTCATAAATGTAAAGTAGGAACGGAAAAACCACACAGATAATGATGAAATAATCGATCCTATCAAAGCTCGCAAGAATTCAATTTTTATATTCAATGATGTAGCTTGTGACAAGCAAAACAAGATACGAGAGTATTATTCCATGTGTAGACATAAAGATATCGATGCTGCTTATTTGTGTCAAACGTACTCGAAAATACCCAAACAATTAATACGAGATAATTGTAATTTAATTGTGATATTTAAACAAGATGAAAAAAATTTAAAACACATATATGCCGAACACGTTTCACCCGATATATCTTACGATGAATTAAAAGCTCTAAGTGCAGAATGCTGGAATAAAACTTATAGTCCGCTAGTAATAGTTAAAGATTTTCCTTTAACTAATGGACGTTATCGTAGGGGGTTCGATAACTATGTTGATACTTCTAAAATACTAACCTCTACTAGGAGACACTAATATAGACCGTCAGACAGCTAGCCATACATACAGACAGACAGACAGACAGACAGACCAGTATTTTTCAAAAGTAAACCAGTGTCAACTGGTATATTACAGAGTGATTTGACGTTATGCAGTCAGTTAAGCACTTACTGTCATCAATAAAAATGACATCTTCCGATTCTAATGTTAAAAAACAAATTCACGAACTTTCTAAAAGCATTCGAAAAAAATATTTAGCTCTTAAATTACGAAAATCAGAAGAAGATGTTGCTAAATAAATTATTCAAACCTATAGTGGAGCCTCTTCAAGGTATTAGTGAGGCAGTTAAACCACATCATTTAAAAAACGAAACACCTAAAGTTAAACGAAAGTTGAAGTTCTCTCCGAAAGAAGTCCAACACGATGATGACGATAACGATGTAATTTTAATAGAAGACAGTGATATTGATGAGGATGTTTATAGTGTTGATGATGATACGTCATATTATGATGATGATATGGAAGATGAACCTATTGAAGATAAGGATGAAACTTTGAGAGAAATAGAGAGGCTTTCACGTATTGAAACTAAAGATTATTTAGAAAAATTTGCTTCTCCATACCCTAGACAATTCATAAAAGAACTGACTAATGATGTTCATAAGAAGAAATATGATAGAAATTATGGTATAAGATACAATGAGAAGGAAAAAACATTTAAAATTGGAGACTCAACATTGCAATTCAATGGTTCTAACATTATCGTTACACTTCCATCACAACAAGATCAACCTCTCGTATATAAAGGAACACGTGGATTATATGAACTTTTATTTAAGAAATACCCTCACATGTATACTAGAAATGATGTACGTCAGTATATAACTATTGCTCTTCAAACAAATTTGTTTAGACGGCATTATGATGCAAACCTACAGATTACTGGCAATAATTCTACAAAATATCAAACTATAATTCGACCTTATAGAAAGATCATTGATTCAAAAGAGGGTAGTTCGTTGATTCCTTTAGAAAATAGCATGCAAATTCAATATAATTCTAAACCGATCGAATATGTTTACTGGAATTCCCTGAATGAACTAGTCGATAGGTTACGTCTCCTAATCGCTTCTAAACATGCAGGAAATACATCGCATGATAATGAAATTGTTTCAATCATTAATGAATTAAAGGAAGAAAGAGTTATATAAATTAATTATCTTATACATTCGTATGTTAGTATAAAGATGCCTCTCGATAAATTTGGTCAGTCTTCGTCATCAACTTCTACACGAATATTTTCAAAATTCATTCAATATGGCGGTGGTGATATCAAACATACAGCAGATGGTAATATCGATGTAGAAAATTTAAAAATCCGTAACGTTAAAGAACCCGAATTTGATGCTGATGCTGTCAATAAACAGTATTTGGATACTCAAATAGCTAATTTAAGAAGTCAACTTTTAGATTATATAAAGGTGGGTAGGACTGTACTATACACAATAGAGAAATCTTAGAATAAAAAGACAAAGATGTTAAATTATAGTAAAGAAAAAATTCAGCTCGTCAATGAGCTTCACAAATATCGTCGCATAAATTTTCCAAGACGTGAAACTATAATTAAAGGATTAAATGATTTATGGCAAATGGATTTGGCTCAAATGGATAACAAGTATGCGAGTTCCAATAAAAACTTTAAATATATATTGATCGTTATTAATTGTTTCTCCAAATATGTGTGGACACGTCCTTTAAAAACAAAAAGCGCCAACGAAGTTGTAAGAGCGTTTGCTTCGATATTGAAAGAAGTAGGAAGATCGCACTATCCACAAAATTTACAAAGTGACCAAGGCAAAGAATTTTTCAATACAAAATTTGAGCAACTAACTACCAAATGTCATATAAATCATTATCATACGTATTCATCCACAAAAGCTTCTATGGGCGAACGTGTTATTCGAACTTTAAAAGAAAAATTATCCAAATATTTTAGTTTGAGTGGTAAATATAAATGGATTGACATATTACCACAAATTGTATCTAACTATAATAATAAAGAGCACTCGAAAACACATATGAAACCGATCGATATTACGAATAAAAACGAAAAGAGAGTTTTAAAGACAGCGTTTAATTCTATAAAATTAGCAACTATGCCTAAAAAATTTAACGTTGGAGATTATGTGAGAATAAGTAAAGAGAAATATCATTTTGATAAAGGATATTTACCAGGCTGGTCGACAGAGATATTTGTAGTTGTGAAGGTACAAATTACACATCCCATAACTTACCTTTTAAAGGATTTGAGAGATACACCTATAAAAGGTGCATTCTATAACTACGAATTACAAAAGGTTAAATATCCGGATGTTTATCTTGTTGAAAAGGTTTTAAAAAAACACAAAAATCGGTCTTATGTAAAATAGCTGGGATTAGATAATTCTCACAATAGCGAAAAATTGTGAGTAATACTTTTTGTTGTGTAAGAAATTAATTAAATTTGAAGGTTAATACGAAAGAATTTTTGCTGACGACTTAAAAATTCAAATAAAAAAATAAAATATTATTTTCCTAGAAATTAATTACTTCATAAATAAAATCAAGGTTTTGTTGAGTAAGCATTTCAAGAAATTAATTAAATTTGAAGGTTACTACGAAAGAATTTTGCTAACGAAATAAAAAATACAATATTATTTTCCAAGAAATTAATTACTTCGTAAACAAATAGGTCACATTTTTAGATGACTAATTAAAAAATTCAAATCACAATTATGAGAAAATTTCTTTATAAATAAGTAGAAGGGCAATGTAAAATTTTAAATCTCCTCACCTTTGCGTTACAGATTGTCACGCCTCATGTACGGCCATTTTGACGTTTTATTGAAGATACGTGTACGAAAAATAGCCAATAGGATTGCAAAGTCTCCTCCAGGAGCTCTATTTGAAAGTTTAAAGCCCCAGGCCCCCTTCAGATGTTGGATTCATCCATTTAAAAGTTTTTAGTAGAATGCAGGGCCCAAAGGAACACTTCTTAGGTCGAAGACAAGGACCAAAGCCTCCTTTGAAAGTTTAAAGCCTCAGGCCCCCTTCAGATGTTGGATCCTCCCATTTAAAAGTTTTTCGTCGAATGCAGGGCCCCAAGGAACACTTCTTAGATCGAAGACAAGGACCTAAGCCTCCTTTGAAAGTTTAAAGCCTCAGGCCCCCCCAGGGCCCCCCAAGGCAGATTGTTAATCCTCATTTACGGGCATTTTGACATCCCACTATCCCACATCTCACATCCCACTTCCCACATCCCACATCCCACTTTCCAACTTACCACCAGTAACTTTGAGGGCCATTTTGAATTTTTAAATTGGTACTCCCACTTCCCACCCCTTTTTTAAAATCGTACACCTACTTCACACCCTTTTTTCAACGCCATCTTGATTTTTAAATTTACACGCCCACTTGCCTCCATATTTGAATTTACCACCATTTTTGTGACATCACATCAGGCGGCCATCTTTAATTTTTAAATTACACGACCACTTGCCTCCATATTTGAATTTCCCGCCATTTTTGTGACGTCACATCCGGCGGCCATCTTTAATTTTAAATTACACGACCACTTCCCTCCATATTTGAATTTCCCGCCATTTTTAGTCGGCTGTGACGTCACATCCGGTCTAGGACCCGCTTAGTATTACTACTACTCACCATTCCTCACTCATTTATATCCAGACGAGTCACATTCAAGGAGAAATTGGAGGCAGAAGTTCGAAATCTTTATCAATTTTTCCAGCCTCTTAACCGAAACATTGAGGAGAGACAGATGTTGCTTCTCCCAACCCAGCGAAGTAAGCAACTTGCTGCAGATAAGTTTTCAGAAGAAGATGATATTCAGATTCCCGTTTTCAAATCCGACGATGATGATTTTATAACTATAATGCATTCAGCATTGCGTATCCGGGGTGAAATTAAGTCCTGGCCAGGTCATTCTGGTCTTAATGTTTCAAAAGAAGCGTGCTCTGCGGTTGTTCCTGACTCACTTCATTTATTTTTAAGTGTTCTGTTACATGGTAAGATCTTGAATAATATGGGTGAAGATGCTGATGATGAGACTAGATGAAATCATGGACGATCAATTTTGTACTCCAGTTTTAAAAAATGATGTCGCGATTTCCATTGCTCAAGATATTGTTTATGCTGCCAGCAAGGGAAAAAAGCTAACACCTAAACATGTTGGTCTTGCGATTACTCTGCATCAAGCTACACGCAGCAGAAAGTTGATAAACCTATTCCATGCTGCAGGACATTGCATGAGTTATCGAAAAGTTATGGAAGCAGACTCTAGTCTAGCAGCCATTAGTCTCCGTAGTTTTGATATAAAAAGTGGTGCTGTTATTCCACAAAACTTCATAAAATCTTTAGATTCCCAGGAAGGAGGGCCAATTCTTCACATCACGGCAGACAACATCGATATTTTGACTGACACCCTAGACGGCAAGAAAACATTTCATGCCACGCAAATGGTGGCGTTTCAAAGACAGGGGATAGACATTAGTCACACTCTACAAGAGATCAAGCTTTCAAGAAGTGCAGTCCTGCGTATTCCTCCGGAGCTCAATGAGCTCTCTTACGTTGAATCTTTTGCTAAGCGTGAACCTCACTTCCCAGGCCCTGTTAATGTAAATCTGTTTAACGCATCGGACTCTAATGAGTGGGTAGACATGTCCAAACCTATTTTAGACTCTCGTGTAGAGGATATGGCTTTTGCTGTTATGAGAGCCGAAGGCGATGATAAAGTTGGTTGGACTGAGTACAACAAAAGAAACACAAATGTTTCTTTTGAACTTTCAGCCATTGGGTACATGCCACTAATTCTTAATCCTGCACATGAACTGTCAACACTTTGCACAGTACTGAACAGATGTGTTGCCGTTGCTGATGGTCTAGGAAAAAAGCATGTTGTTCTAACAGTTGATCAAGCACTCTACTGCAAGCTTTTTGAACTTAGATGGAACTCGAAAGTTTTTAAAGATCGTGTTGTTCTGAGAATGGGAGGCCTTCACATATGTTTAAATTTCTTAAAAATTATCGGGAAACACATGTCTGGAAGTGGGCTTGCGGAGTTGTGGAAAGAGAGCGGTGTGCTAGCCGAAGGTTCGGTGATGAAAGTCTTTGAGGGCAAAGCGTATGCGGAGGGCATGAGGGCACACAAGCTAACATTTCAGGCTTTCTGGCGTTTATTGTATCCTCAAATTATTACTTTTCTTGAGTGTCAGGACTTTGAGTTTTCAGAAGAGTTACAAAGAGCGGCAAAAAATTCAGATGAACTTAAAGCCTTTCTCAGCTCTCATAAAATGCTAACTTTTCTTTCAACGTTTTTGAAGCAGCGCTCGGAGGAAGATAAAAACTTTGCTTTATGGTGGACTTATATGGATATGGTGTTGCCTTGCTGCTGTTTACCAGAGGCATCCGAGCTGGAGACTGGGAAAGCTACCGTTCGGCACTCACCGAAATGCTTCCTTACACTGCCTTGTACGACCACAGCAAATATTTAAAATCGCTGACCGCGTACGTTGCTGATATGTATCAGTTGCCTTCAGAAGTCGAGCACCAGTTTCTTTTAGGAGATTTTGCAGTACTTCGATCTCAGCAGAAATTTTCCCAAGTAGATCCTGATCACGCCCAAGAGTGGGTAGTTGGTATGTGTAAAAGCGAATCGGGCGGTGTTCTTGGTATTACGCAAGATAGTCGATCACTTCAGCGATGGGCTCTTTCATTTCATTGGCGTAGCGAGGTGGCGAAGCAAACTTTTCTAACATACAATATTCAATCACAATTGTGCTTTAAAGAAGAAACAAACTCCCGGCAAAATCGTGATGTTGCTGATGAAGAAGCCATTTTACAGACCATGGGAATGTTTGAGCTTCTTTCTACTAACAGCAGAACTTCGGTTCTGAGTAATATTGCGACTAAAGACGAGGCTACGAAAAAAATAACAGAAGCACTTTTAAGTGCAAAAAAAATGGTGCACAGCTGGTGCGTGAATTTGTTAATCAGAGACTTGTTTTAGATGTTAATACAGGAAAGTCAAGTACCAGCTACCACGCACCTATCCGAAAAAACAAGTCCTTAACATTTGAAGATCTATATAAAGTAAAAACTACGAACAGCTCCGAGGATACAAAAAGCGGTAATCGTAATTTATTACAAAGTTTGGTTGTAGCGTACGATGCAGGGAGAAAGATCAACCTAAAAAACATTCTCAAACATGAGCTCTCTCAAATTCCAGCATCTCTGGCTACTGGAAATGGTACTTTACGAGCAGGGGAGAAAGCATCTATTATTAAAGAGATTATAAAAGAAATTGAGTGCCCAGTCAATATTAAAGTTGAAAAAGCAAATTCTCTTCTTATTGTGGATGGCATGGCGTTTGTAATCACTCTTGGTAGGCCCACAACTGCAAAATTATTTGGCGACTTTGCCGATTCCTTTAATAGGAGACTCCAAAGCTTTGCCTCCATCTACAGCGAGATCCACATTATATTTGATCGATATAGGTCCTTGTCTGTGAAAGGGGGAACCAGGACTAGGCGAACAAAAGGTTATGCTCCTGTTCGTAGGGTCATTACGGGTCCGAACGTACCTCTGCCCAAAGACTGGGGTAGCTTTCTATCAATGCCAGAAAACAAGGCAGACCTTGCAAGATTTTTATCAGAACAGGCCTTAGAATGTGATTTTGGCGACACCGAGGTAGTACTTGCAGGTGGTTTTGACGACGAATGCAAAGTGCAGTCAACTAGTTATACCCGACAAATAGACCACCTAGCAGCTACGCATGAAGAGGCGGACACCCGTATCATTCTCCACGCTGTGAACAGCACGGCCAATAATATTGTCGTAATGGCCCGAGACACTGATGTGATTTTGCTCTTAATTCACCATTTTCCAAAATTACTTTGCTCTCGCGTGTGGGTGATGAGTGGCACAGCAAGGGACCGCAAATTCATTCCGATTCACGATGTTTTTTCCAAACTTACAGCAGTGCAAGTGACTCACCTAATGGCGTTTCATGCAGTCACGGGGTGTGACTCTACGTCGAAGTTGGCTTCTATAACTAAACCTGCTGCATGGAAATTATTCAGAGGTACAACTTGCTCTTTACTAAGAGGTCTTGGGGAATTTCTTCTCTCTCAAACTGTGGTGGAAAACATTGAAAAATTCATCGTGCAACTGTACAAGGTACTTCTAACATTCCTGTTTAAAAAATGTGCATTGATTTTACCTACCGTAAGATTTATGCATTTTGCTCGCAGGTTGGTCCTGACATTGTAACTAGTGATGGTGCACGCAGCGCATTGTTTGCAACAGTAAAGAAGTCAGAGTTTCTTCCTCCAACGAAGGATGCTCTTCGACTCCATATTAAAAGATGTCATTATCAAGTAATAAGGACTTTTTTTAAATAAAATATTCATAATATGACGCAGGGTATCTTTTTTCCAGGTATGTGTTTGGGAGAATGCCCATATTGCTAAGCCTCCTCTTCCAGCACCAGAACATACTGGCTGGAAGATTGAAAATGATTGTTTGATTCCAATTTTAATGACGCTTGAGCCAGTCCCTAAAGCATGCTCTGAAGTAATTATTTGTAGTTGTAAAAAACAATGTAACACAAAAAAGTGCAGCTGCAGAAAAGCAGGCCTTCCTTGCACAAAACTTTGCAAGAATTGTAAAGGATGTTGCCTGAACATTAACGAACTATAACGATTGTTTGAAGAAGTTAAATTTAAAATTTTATCGTTTACTGTACCATTTAATTTTGTAACATTTAAGTGTTTTAAAAAAGTAAAATAATATTTAATGTGTAATAAGACCTCTTCTTCTTCCGTTATTAAGAGACATTTAAAAACTAGGCGAAGTAAACCCAAGAGGGACCTTTATAAATATTTATGTAATTGAAATAATTTGAGCCCCCCTACGCCATTCATTTCACCCCCATTTCAGCATTCACCGTTCAAATATAAAAAAGTGTAAAAATTGTAAGTACATCAAAAAGGTTCAACATTGTTATACAAGTCCACTAAGAGTTCCCTGCTACTGAGAGACATTTCAATTTAGGTGAAATAAACCCTAGTGTGTCCTCTATAAATATCTGTAATTAAAGTAATTTGAGGCTCCCCTACCCCTTTCTCTATTGGCGTTCAAATATGAAAAAGTGTAAAAATTGTAAGCATTTCAAAAAAGTTCAACATTGTCCTAAGTGCAGTCAGAGTTCCTTGCTACTGAGAGATATTTAAAATTCAGGTAAAATAAACCTAAAGGTGTCCTCTATAAATATTTTTAATAAAAATAATCTGAGACCCTTATCTTCTTCACTATAGGCCTTCGAAACGGAAAAAGTGTAAAAATTGTGAGTGTTTTCAAAAAGTTAAAAAATGTTGTAAGTGCTGTAAGAGTTCTCCTGCTACTGAGAGACATTTAAAATTTAGGTGAAATAAACCTACAGGTGTCCTCTATAAGTATCTGTAAATAAAATAATCTTAGTCCTCCTACTCTCTTTACTATAGACATTTAAAACTAAAAAAATGTTAAAATTGAAAATGTTTCAAAAAAGTTCAACAATTCTTATAAGTGCAGTAAGAGTTCACCTGCTAGTGAGAGACATTTGACATGTAGGTGAAATAAACGTAAAAGTGTCCTCTATAAATATTTGTAATTAAAATAATTTTAGTCCCCCTACTCCCCTCACTATAGGCGTTAAAAGCTAAAAAAATGTAAAAATTGAAAGTGTTTCCAAAAAATTACACAATTCTTTTAAGTGCAGTAAGAGTTCTGCTACTGAGAAACATCTATAACGTAGGTGAAATAAACCTGAAGGTATCTTCTATAAATATTTGTAATTGAAATAATCTCTACTCTCTATAACCATTTCACTATGGCAATTTAAACTAAAAAAGTTAAAAAAAAATATTTCTTCAAAAAAATAAAATTATGTTAAGTGCGTTAAGCGCTCTCGTACTAACAAGAGACATTTAAAATTCGTAGAAATTGTACATGAAAGTGTCCTTTTTAAATATATATGATTATAATAACTAAAAACTTGTTCATGGTATCTCGTAAGCTATACAAACTGTTCTTAACATAAAAATCAGAATATCGTAATTTCTGAAGAAGTGCATGGCTAAAATGAAATATTTGTCTATTTTTTCATATTCATCATTCCGAAAAATATATAATTTGTTATTTTCGTGGTATTTCTATGAGCTAGGGTTAGGGAATTCTACTTCTTCCGAAAAAGTTGCCATCTTCAATATCTCGCTTCCGGTTACAATTTCGCTTTGCGCACTTTTCGTATTCAGCAGGGTCGAAATACTAGAAAAACGTCGGTTACCAAAATGTTATATGAAACGCCGCTTGTATAATATAATTATGGTTTTGAGCCTAGTCTAATAGTTCAATTTAGTGTTAGTAATTATTTAAAATAATAAAAAAACTTAAAGAGTGGTAATAAACAAAGATCCCCGCACTTTTTATATGGAATAATGGTTTTACTCAAATTTTATAAAATTTTGGTAAGTTGTAGATTTTGACCTCCTGAACAAAAGTCTACATCGGAAAAAGTTTGTAAGACCTTACCCTTCTGAGATAAGGGTGGTCAAAGTTGTTAAAATGAATGGAAAATAGCCAAATAGCTAATTTTTTGTTCTTAGAACATTGATAAATATACATTTTACAGAGTGAAGATAAACTATGATGCCAACCAATAAAGCTTTAAAAATAGAGTGACCCGTATTTTTTGTATTGCCAAACTCTGATTTTTAAGGGTTCTGGTGGGAGCTCAAAATGAGTCCTAGAGAACATTGTTTTTAGTTTTTGAGTTTGTAGTCTCAAACCCCTAGACCGATTTATTTGAAATTTTGGGAGTACGCATGTAACAAGTCTTATTTTATTAACACATTAGTTTCAGTATTAGCCGCTAGAGAGTGCTAGGTAAACTATTCTAACGACTTTGACGACCCCTATCTCAGAAAGGCGAAGTCTTAGAAATTTTTGCCCGTGAAGACTTTTGTTTAGAAGACCAAGATCTACAACCTACCAAAATTTCATGAAATTTGACTGAAACCGTTTTTCCATATAATGTAACGGCCCATTTTTAATCCCATTATTTTAAGACCAAAGATGAATAAATAAGACTATTATAACCACCTGCAAATACAAAGTTGCAATATGAAATTGTTTAAACACCGCTGAGATCGTTAAATAAAATAGATAAGTTTAAATTCAATAATTTAAAAAAAAATTTTTTTTGACTTTAGTTAATTCTTTTTGTTAATTAAATAAAATAAAACATTTTGACTATTATACTCCAACAAAAAGATTTAAATTCAATGTCAGGAAATGTAAATCAAAATCAAAGGAACAATATTAGTTTGTTCTAATGCAGCTGCTTGTTCAAAAAATATAACTTAAATTATAAAAATAATTTTTTTAATTCAAAAGACACTTTTGTTATTGTTCAATAACAAACTCATAAATAGTCGCAACATACAAAGAAGTAAGAAATGACAGGTTGCTGTTAAAGCAAATTCCAATAACAGTAACATATCCAAATAAAACACGTACTATTTTAAATAAAGATATTACTTGTTACTCAATTGTGAAACGTCATTTAACCAAGCTGTCTATAAACTTTGAAAATCAATGTTTACAAGTTTGACTTTCAAAGCTTTCTAAAAACAATTTAGGGATATTTTGACGCTACTGACAGCTGACAGAAATTGTTTAATTGTAATTTAATTAATTTGTAAGTGAATTAAGCATGAGTAACAAGTAAAGTATTGTACATTACACGCCAGGTAACTGGTTTAACAGGCTCAAAGAGGTGACAGGCTCGCCGGGGCGGCTCGCCAGTCATAATCCTCTTTGCGCCAGTTAAAACAGTTTTACCTGGCTTGTAATGTTAAATACTATAAAATATTATTAAGGTACAATGTAACATTCATTAATTGTACAATTTGAATAGATCGTAAAAATAATCAAAAGGAAACCGACAAGTAAAATCAGACAAAGCTGAACTTGTTTAGTTAAATATCTAAACTCGCAAATACTAGAACAAGGGTTGTTTATTAAACTGGCACCTTGCAATAACAACCAATAGGAATATTATAAGTTAAGTGGGGAAAGGAACGAGATGTTCATTATTCTTAAGATTTTCAATCAGTTAAAATTTAGATCCTGAAAGATCAAGTTGCTCCATGGTTCGCATGTAAACCGAATGAAAAGTTGTTAATAACTTATGTAAAAGTATTAACGTTAATAATAATAATAATAAGTCTGCAAAGACACTTAGGACGACATCTTTTTAAAGGGACGTCGGGCTAGAGGGGTTTGCGCCACTCAATCTTAGATAGCACCACGGTATTTTTCCAGCTGCTGGATTAACAGTTAATTAATGTCATAAGTTTGCGACTTAGCTTTATGGAGAATTTACTATGGGTTTTTCAAAATTGATTATATTTTGAAAATTATTCAATATTTATCAATTCCAGTACATAATTTAGCAAATATATTACATAAGAACTTAACACACCACGATTACAATACAATTACTCCATTAACAAACATAAATTAAGCAAATTAAAATTTAGCACCTTTGTAAACTCAAACTAAAATATGGACAGAATTTATCGTTTGATTGTTTAGAACTTTTTAACAAAAGCAAAGTATTTATATGTTTTAAAAGGTTACATTTTAGAAATAGGTATGTCGATTGTTACTTAAAATAAAGTTAAATAAAAAAAGAATATTAAAAACAAAATTCGATTTATTACTCAATTCACTATTAAGACAAGAAAGCTTAAAATGTCTAAAAAACCTAATTACTACATAATTGATATTACAATTAAAGTTTAAATAAACTTAATTACTTAAGAAATGTAAAAAACCGTTGATCACTTATAAAAATAAATCTTAATTAAAAGACAAGCAATCAAAATAAGATCGAATCGAGGAAGCTTATAAATGTTCAGCTTGCGATTGTCAAATTTATTATGCGTTTGTAACTTATGAACATTACCAAGCATTCTCGATTCGATGTTAACATTTTAAGAGCGACAATTTACTACTTCATTGAAAAAAGTACAGCCTATTCACTGAAATGCCGTTCACAGATAACTTGATTTTGACTTCTGTTATAATAAATAAAACAAAACCAATGAAATTAAAAGCAAAACATTAGGAAAAAAGTTTTATTGCTAAATTCCCTATAAAGGCAAGAAAACTTAAAAGAATAGACAATAACCTAAACTTAAAATAGCTACAAATGTTAAAAGTAGAAATTTAAAAGTAGAAAATATAAGACACAGTTTTTTTAAACTAATTTGGAATTAAACTTAATTCAATACAATAATCATCACACCCATGTTCTTTATACATTATGGATTATAATATATGTACATTGCTCACAATCTTTTATTCTTAATTTTTATATAGGTATTTTAATTTTACAGAAGACCGTAATTAGAGAATATTTTCTTGAATACTCAGTTCGATTCATAAAAACACAAATACACATTATCAAAACACAAATAATATAAAAACAGGTACGACAGTCAACTGTGATTACTTAGGCCTTTTTTTTCTGTCAAAGATCAAAATCTTAAATCTGTACTGCAAGAAAGAATACAAATGCTCGTGGGTGCGATCGAAAAATACTTATATACTAGAGAAATATACTAGAGAATATTTTCTTGAATACTCAGTTCGATTCATAAAAACACAAATACACATTATCAAAACACAAATAATATAAAAACAGGTACGACAGTCAACTGTGATTACTTAGGCCTTTTTTTTCTGTCAAAGATCAAAATCTTAAATCTGTACTGCAAGAAAGAATACAAATGCTCGTGGGTGCGATCGAAAAATACTTTACGATTTTTAGCAATAAAGTCTTTGAATTCTTGTTTAGAAGGCATACGACCAGTATTAATGTGTGCTTTAAAGGCTTGGCTTAAAAGTGTTACTTCTTCTTCTGTATATCTTCTCTTTCGTTTGTTTCTCTTTACAGGACTCCATATTTCATTTAAAATCTCCATAATCAACGGTGAACGTTTCTTTGGAGTAGGTATTTTTTTAACAGGTTCCTCTTCTACAATAAAACAAATAAATAATTTGAAAAAAAAAAAAAAGATAAAGTAAGTACCATGTGAGCAAGATCCAAGCTTCCTAGTAGTAATTCTCAATTTTGCACTTCGAGTTTTAATTGGAGATCTTTTCCGTTTAATTTTCTGTAATCTTTCTAAACGGACAATAGGACCTTGTTTGCTACAACACGGAAGTGGGTCATGCGATTGGTCAACGGTCTCATTCGATTTTGTTGATACAGGTCTAATTGTTGAAGTCTGCGATTCTTCATCCAAATTAGAATTATATGAACGTTCATCTACAAAAAAATTTACAGTTTCTTATTATGTTACTATACTCATAACTAGGAAATGGCCGACAATATAGGGTTAAGTAGGTGGTAGTGCTTGTTAGTTATACAAACATGGATTTCCAAAAGCAACAATTTAAGAAATGTTACATCGCCAAGAGCTTCAGTCACTGACGCAGAACAGTAAGAAATAAATAAAGTCCAAGTACCTACTATTCATAAATTGCAAGTGATTTCCTAGTTACGAGTAGTATTCGGAAGGCAATTTAATGAACTATAAAAATTATCAGAAGTGAATTTAGATAATATCGAGGGATCATCCACTCTCGGCAGTCAATGTACAAAAATTGAGGAGTCAACGATAGTCATGGGCAGTCAATGGCAGACTGGGCAGTCATCAGCTGTCTGTACAAATTCAGAACAGTGGTTCCTATTTTAACATAATGTGGCTGATAAAATTTTAAAATAATAAATGCATTAAATAATGAAGTTTTTGATGTAATCATAAGCGTAAAAAATTCTCTTGAGGTTGGTACTATTTATCAGCTAGGTATGTTAAAATTGAAAGTTTCGCATAAGACTTGAAATTTGTAAAAAAAAATCACTTTGCCAAAAAGTAATAAACTTGATGACTACAATAGAATAATACTAGTTTTGTCAAGGTACTTGTTTAGGCACCTGCACTCTTGATTATTTTATTGCTACGTTTATTTTATACGCTCCAGTGAAATAGTTATTGCAATTTTTCATTGTTACCTAATGATGGATATGCAGCTGTTGTTACGGATTTTGTCGTTGAAGTTTGCGACACGTCACCAAGACTAGAATTACACGAATTTACACCTGAAATTTTTTAAATTATTTTTCATTGTAGTGTTTCGTTAGGAAAACTATCACCTAAAAACGCGTCTACTATGTCTTCCACTTCTTCATCTGTTTCTTCTAGAGTTGGTTCAGTATCTATCAAAACCTCTAATTCGGTCATCGTTTTACCTTTGAATTTCGAAACATCAAGGTCTCCACCTGCGGCCATGAAAAAACGAGACAATATGGTGATTTCTCTTTGTAATTCAGGTTGCCTGTAGTTTGCCTTATGAACGCTTACATCGTGACCCATAAAATCAGCCAGTTGCTGAATTTCGTTTTCATTTAGAACTAAAAACTGTGAAACAGTTGCCACTTGCTTACGTAAGCGGGTACAGCGAAGCAATTTTGGATTATCTGCACCACATTTTTCAGCGAAAATGCGCAAAGCACGACCTCCAGCTTCCAAGTGACCATCCGTATTTGTGGAGCAAAAGAGAAATTCATTACTTTCAGATATGCCAGACATTTTTCTAAAAGATATAAACAAATCCAAGTTTTTAATTTGCTCGTTCGTTAATAAGGCTGAAAGTACTCTAGCTCGCTTCCCAATTAACTGAATTAAAGTAAATCGTTCAGCTAGCATAACTTCCATGCGGGTCATTTTCCCATGGTCTTCCTTACGTATTGTTCTTTTAGTAAGATACGACTGTAACAGTATTCGCGAAACCTCTCCAGGTCTTCGTCGGTTAAATAGAACTACCTGGTGTAAAATAAGTGTACCTAATCTGATCCACGAGTTATAATTATACTTTTCCTTCAAAATTCTATAGCACTTCTCCGCTTCCGTTTGTAAATACTCTGTCAATTTTCCAATATCACCGATATTAGGTAAATCTCTGCTTTTAAACATTCGGTTCTTTTGTGTCGAAATATAAGCTGTTTTTCCAACTTGTATTAAAAATTCACCTTCGTGAAAGTTTTTGAAATCTAACAAACGAAGAAGAACTCCATCAGTAGGTAACAAACCTTGCATTCTATAATCACTGATAAGAACGTTGACTAGTTTTATTATAGTAAGTCGTATAGCGGCAACGATAGTAGGCGTCTTAAATGTGTACTTGTCTCCCGAACAAATTAATTTTACTACTTCTATTATATTTCGGTAGTGAACAGTATCTAGAAAATCTTGGACACATCTAATATTAGGATTAAGTTTATTCATTTCAAAGAAAACACGAGCGCCTAAACGTAACGTTTGTCTACAATTTCTGTAATTATGACGACACGCACAATTTTTTTTAGCCAAACTCTGTGCTAATTTTAGTAGGGTTTTGTCCTGTCTAATAATTTTAGAAATTTCATCGTTTTTTAAAGGTTCTAATAACTCACGAAGCAGCTCCTGATCCAAACTGGACTGTTTCTCTTGATTCGAATTACTTAAAGATTGCGAAGATGATCCATCTGCTAGCTGTCGAGCCTCTTTCAAAATTTGTGGTCTATTTTTGGGTCTATTAACACAGTTTTGGTGGTGTTTGTAAAGTAATTTTGGAACAAACAATGCCTTGCAATTTGGACACGGTACCATCTTTTCTACAGCAATTTTTTTGGATACTCTAACTGGAATACGGTCCTTGCTACAACAATTTTCGTTATATAGATTGTCGCCTTGAATACGCAGCTTCTTCAGCAATTTAGCTCGTTCCTTGGATTTTAAAGGCAATCCTTCGACTTCTTTCACCTCATCTCTATCAAGATGTTTGGTTAACAAATGTCTGGGTAGTACTGTCACATGTTTAGAGCAAAATAAACAACAATGAGCTTTAGTTTTCAATTCAGATTTTGTGCCAAGATCGTTTTGATTTAACTTCGCATAAATCAATCCGGCAATGAGATTATTACCAGTTAAAGATACTGCTCCGCTTAGCTCACCTGGTGATAAACACCAACGAACATTCAAGTTCATGGTCTTCTTATCGTCTATGCTGATGTAGCAAGGAATATTTTTGTCGTCAAATTCTGAAAACAAACATTTATGAGCAACTTTGCAATCAATATGGAATAAATGTACTTACGACATAAATGTTGTTGTGATGTATTTTGGTCAACTATTATAAACGATATATATTCCTTGTTTAACATGTTAGCAATATTAGTTTCACTATTATCGGCTAAGTTATCTTCCTGGTTGTTAAGTT
The DNA here is from genome assembly GCA_963924605.1 of Malthinus seriepunctatus. Lineage (NCBI taxonomy): Eukaryota > Metazoa > Arthropoda > Insecta > Coleoptera > Cantharidae > Malthinus > Malthinus seriepunctatus. The sequence continues at coordinate 67,556,944 of OZ004600.1, read as the reverse complement.
CGTCTATTAACACAGTGTACGTTCCACGATGTAAACTCTTCAACACCGTTAGTGTTGCAGTCGAGTCTTTAATTAAAATATTTGCCTTTTGTTCTTGACCGGAAGGTTGATTGGAAACAGATTCTGTACAATGTGATGATGATGGTTTGTCGCTTGTGCTGTCGCTCTTATTGAGATTTGGGATTTCGGAACTTTCAAAATTTAATGCCTCAGTAACTACTTCTTCTACTACATTAGCAATATCATCAACACATTCATAAAGACCATTTTGAAGAGAAAAATTGTTGGCAAATAAATCCTTTTTAGCATGTTCCACATTGCTTTGTTTCTTCTTTTTAATAGTTCGTTGTGATGGAGATGAGATGGACGTAGAATCTGAAGAAGTTCCATCGGGGTTACTGCCTGTCCATTCCGATCCAGAATCTTGAAATGGTTCATCATCTTCCATTATAAACGAGTCTAAAGAAAAATTTAAAAATTACTATGCATTTGTAATTTTGCAATAATTTGAGTTTTATATCAAAAGCTTAGTATTTTTTAAGTAAGCACAACTTTATAACCTATTATAAAATTTTGTGCTCAATGGGAGCTTCAAAGGTTTAGAAATGCGATACAGATACAGGCTGTTCAAAGTTTAATCGCCACTATTGGTAACCTCGTATTTTTCGGAACTACGACTTCCATGCAATGGGAAAACTAGTGGTATTTTTGACGTAGATTATAGTGATGAAAGCAGAAAAACAATTAAACATCGGGTTTACTAATTATTTGCAAATGATTTTTTTTGATTAAACGCCCTGTATATTTTTGCATATTACAAAATTGTAACCTTTTGACAACTCCTTTGCCGTTTAGTTATTTAAACTATTGATAAGAGTCTACTTACAAAATACGTGGTAAACTTTTTCAAAATGGCTTGAGCCAGAGGTACGCCTTATTGTTAATTATTGTTAAGCCTATTCTAGTTAGAGCTTGCCAAAGATTTGAACGATAAGTTCCTAATTGGTGCCGAAGACGAGAACATTGATTTATAAAAAGTCAAATTTTTGTAAACTATGGACAAAAAACTTCCATCCTCAGAAGAGATTACAGTGATCAACAGATTTATAAAAACCCAAAAGAGAGAAAACCCTAATTTGAGCTTATCATCTTCCCTTGAAATTTTTTGAGCCTGCCCTGAAAACACGATCTGGCTACGGCCCTGTACGCGAAATGTCAAGTTTCTCGAATTATTCAAATGCGTTCAAATGAAACGCTCACTATATTTTTTACAGAGTTGGGCTCCTGGTAAAACGTAGATGCTAAATTTGCAAAAATATACAGGGTGTTTTATTTGAAAAATCGGGAAAAAGTTACAGTAAAACACCCTCTATATTTTTGAAAATTTAGCATCTACTTTTACCAGGAATCTAAATCTGCAAAAGTATACAGGGTGTTCCATTTGAAAAATTAGAGAAAACTTACATTTCGCTTAAAGAAATCACCCTGTATAGTATTAGGCTTTTATAAAAGTTTTATTATTTATGTGACTATTATCACATTATCAGTATTAGGTGGAACAAGCACATTTAAAAAATCTTGATTGCAGCCCTGGCAACATGGCTCCAAAGTAGACTATTTATCTAGACATTAAAGTGACAATATCTCCAAAACGGTTAGTAACAGAGGTACGTTAAAATTTATACCATTTGATTACAAATGTGATGGGGAATCAAAATATGCAAAAATACATAGGAGGTTCCATTTAAAATAACAAAGTTATAAATGGTCCAACAAACAAACCCGACGAAGGTCAATGTTTGTCGAGCTAATTCTACAAAATTAGATCGACGCGTACTTTTACTTTTTAATCAGCGCGGGGATTCCCGTAGTCTCTTTGTGAAACACAGAAATCGTAAAACAATCCGATTTTTGGAAATGTTGCTTCATTTTCACTTTTATAGGGTTAAGACAGAAAAACAAAAAAATGGAAATTTACTTACATTAATTACTTCTTTTTTGAGATGCACCATTTGCTATAACTTCCACGTGTTTGTGTTGGAACAAAAACAATTTTGAAATCACTTATTTTCACGAATTATATAGAAATTAATTTATTATAAACAACTATTTTATAAAAACAACTATTTATTTATAAAAACATAACTATTGTCTTCGTAAAACGCGAACGTCAACCATGCGTCAACCCATATCGATATAAAGCTAAAGAGATTTGACCGTTAATTATTAGAGCGGAATTACCAAGACAGAGAAAAGCAATCTCCCTAGCGTCGAGTTTAAGAAATAACGTATTTTTGAATTTTAATTTTTACTTGGTTCACGTTGTAAGCGCGATTAAATAAATTTTAACTTAAAATTCTCTATGTGTAAACTGTTTATTAAGTAGTAATTAAAATTTAGTTATTAAAATAATTTACAAGTAGACAGTAGAATTTCCGTGACAATGAAAAAATTGTATTGCAAAAATTTAAATAAAAATTAAATCTTTTTGTGAAGAAAAATCGCGTTATTTCTTTTCAAGGAAATGAATGGTTTACTTGTTTACTAGATGATTTATTTTTAGCAAACTCTATTGTAAATAATTTAAAGGCCGCGCTACACATACTAGATCCTTTTGTTTCAATAAATTTATTGAAAAAATTTTTAAGCACTAAAAGCCGATCAAAAATTAATTTGTTCATCGCATTTATTAAAAGAAAGTACTACTATCTAATAAAAAACTTTTATGTTCAAGGAAAATATAGTACTCCTAATCGATTAGTAAAATCGACTTGCCATTGTGGAGATTTTCAGTGCAACCCAACGGCTAAAAAGTGCATAGCAATAAAAATTCTTGTAAGGGTTGGCAGTTAATGCTATCGTGAAGAAAATCAAAAATGTGTTTTCCAAACCTTGGGGTCTTTGAACATAGGTACCTTAATTATGGGTGAGTAGGGCCCCACTCTGAATGTTGCAGAGAGGCCCCCAAGTTCTTAGTTGCGACACTGGTGAATTGTTTTGTTTTTTATAATATACAAGAGGATTGCTCCGTAACTGTGCGAGAGACATCATAACGAATTTAAGCGTAGTAATACATTTACTACAGTAATTGGCCAAAGAGTAGCTCATTCCCATTTAAGTCTCTTTAATAGATAATTAGACGGACGATTTAATTTTAGGAAAAATATTAAAGGGCGACGAAATCCGTTTTTACGTCGACCTCGCAGCACTGTTCTTTACAGCTTCAGGTCGACCTCGTTTTATAAATTCCAATCAAGATCTTATCTCAAAATATCTTTCCCAACTAAAGTCTAGATTCGAGCTTTGAACGGCAAAGTAACGAAAATTCTTTGTCTCTTTTCAACTTAGGCTATTGGTAAAAAGATCTAAAATGCATTTTATGACAAGTTATATCAAGGTTGAATTTATGTCAGAATTTGGCGGGAAAGTTTTTAGGGCTACGAAATTAGGTTTTAGACCGACCTCGCAGCATTAGCTCTACCGCGTCATGTTGGAAGTTAATTTATACAGGGTACTTCTACATTTTTGTAACCAAATTTAAGGGACGTTTCTTTGGATGGTTCTCATCATAAAGGTTTTAAACGACATTTACGTGTAAACAGTAGGCATTTTCCAGCATTTATAATAAAGTATTCTTACACAACACCCTATAACCGTTAACCTACGCCGGTTTGGCCATATTCTCGTGCGGACCTTTAGTATGGTGTGGTAATTAGCCAAAGAGTCCCTCATTCCCACATTCAAACCGGCTTCGGTTGGAAATCTCGCCCAAACTCCTCAAGGTTTCCTTACTCCAATTTTTTTGGAATGAGGATTTCATCTTCGCCCCCATTTCGACCTCACCGAGTTCTCAAAACGAATCCCGCCCTCTCGAAAAGGGAGGACAGCTCAAGCGCCCTTCCATTTTTGAGGCCACGCTCTCGGGCAAAAAACGCATTGCCCAAGACCGCTTTCCAAGTTACACGTCCAAATTTGGCGACGATCCGTTTCGGTTTATAAACCGCGTCCTTCGAATGCGTGTTTTGTATTCGCTCTCGGGCGAAGTAATTCCTCTTGAGAGCTCACCTCACTTTTAGAGGCTAAAATCGAACTCGCAGAATGGATCGATCTGAAATTTTTGGATCCCTCGTAGGACGTGCAATCTGGTATGGATATCTAAGTCTCGTTAATAGATAATTAGACGGACGGACTTTAGGATGGAATTTTTGGAAAAATATTAAAGGGCGACGAAATCCGTTTCTACATCGACCTCACAGCACTGTTCTACAGCTTTAGGTCGACCTCGTGTTAGAAATTCCAACCAAGATCTTATCTCAATATATCTTTCCAAAGTAAAGTCTAGATTCGAGCTCTGAACGACAAAGTAACGAAAATTCTTTATCTCTTTTCAACTTAGGCTATTGCAAAAAGATCTAAAATGCATTTTTAGAGAAGTAGTATCAAGGTTGAATTTATGACGGAATTTGGCGCCAAAGATTTTAGGGCTACGAAATTAGGTTTTAGACCGACCTCGCAGCATTAGCTCTACCGCGTCATGTTGGAAGTTAATTTATACAGGGTACTTCTACATTTTTGTAACCAAATTTAAGGGACGTTTCTTTGGATGGTTCTCATCATAAAGGTTTTAAACGACATTTACGTGTAAACAGTAGGCATTTTCCAGCATTTATAATAAAGTATTCTTACACAACACCCTATAACCGTTAACCTACGCCGGTTTGGCCATATTCTCGTGCGGACCTTTAGTATGGTGTGGTAATTAGCCAAAGAGTCCCTCATTCCCACATTCAAACCGGCTTCGGTTGGAAATCTCGCCCAAACTCCTCAAGGTTTCCTTACTCCAATTTTTTTGGAATGAGGATTTCATCTTCGCCCCCATTTCGACCTCACCGAGTTCTCAAAACGAATCCCGCCCTCTCGAAAAGGGAGGACAGCTCAAGCGCCCTTCCATTTTTGAGGCCACGCTCTCGGGCAAAAAACGCATTGCCCAAGACCGCTTTCCAAGTTACACGTCCAAATTTGGCGACGATCCGTTTCGGTTTATAAACCGCGTCCTTCGAATGCGTGTTTTGTATTCGCTCTCGGGCGAAGTAATTCCTCTTGAGAGCTCACCTCACTTTTAGAGGCTAAAATCGAACTCGCAGAATGGATCGATCTGAAATTTTTGGATCCCTCGTAGGACGTGCAATCTGGTATGGATATCTAAGTCTCGTTAATAGATAATTAGACGGACGGACTTTAGGATGGAATTTTTGGAAAAATATTAAAGGGCGACGAAATCCGTTTCTACATCGACCTCACAGCACTGTTCTACAGCTTTAGGTCGACCTCGTGTTAGAAATTCCAACCAAGATCTTATCTCAATATATCTTTCCAAAGTAAAGTCTAGATTCGAGCTCTGAACGACAAAGTAACGAAAATTCTTTATCTCTTTTCAACTCAGGCTATTGCAAAAAGATCTAAAATGCATTTTTAGAGAAGTAGTGTCAAGGTTGAATTTATGACGGAATTTGGCGCCAAAGATTTTAGGGCTACGAAATTAGGTTTTAGACCGACCTCGCAGCATTAGCTCTACCGCGTCATGTTGGAAGTTAATTTATACAGGGTACTTCTACATTTTTGTAACCAAATTTAAGGGACGTTTCTTTGGATGGTTCCCATCATAAAGGTTTTAAACGACATTTACGTGTAAACAGTAGGCATTTTCCAGTGTCCGTAAACTTAGCAGGGACTTTTTTGATTTAAAAAAAAACCTTTCGCCAATCGTTTGTAAGTCGTTTGTAACTGTTTGTAAGTCCGGTTCCGACGTTTGTAAGTCAAAAATTAGCGAGATATTCATGTTTTAAAAACCTTCTGCCAACTTACCGGAAGCAGGAACTTTTTATCTGATAAGAAAAATTTAAGTACCAATCGATAGACAATCGTTTGTAAGTATTTGTAACTCCTGTCCCGACGTTTGTAACTCAAAAATAAAAAAGATACGACCCAAAAACTAACGTCAACTTGGCAGGGACTTTTTGTCCGATAAGAATTTTTTTTATACCAATTGATAGATAATCGTTTGTAAGTATTTGTAACTCTTGTCCCGACGTTTGTAACTCAAAAATAAAAAAGATACGGTCCAAAAACTAACGTCAACTTGGCAGGGACTTTTTGTCCGATAAGAATTTTTTTTATACCAATTGATAGATAATCGTTTGTAAGTATTTGTAACTCTTGTCCCGACGTTTGTAACTCAAAAATAAAAAAGATACGACCCAAAAACTAACGTCAACTTGGCAGGGACTTTTTGTCCGATAAGAATTTTTTTTATACCAATTGATAGATAATCGTTTGTAAGTGTTTGTAACTCTTGTCCCGACGTTTGTAACTCAAAAATAAAAAAGATACGACCCAAAAACTAACGTCAACTTGGCAGGGACTTTTTGTCCGATAAGAATTTTTTTTATACCAATTGATAGATAATCGTTTGTAAGTATTTGTAACTCTTGTCCCGACGTTTGTAACTCAAAAATAAAAAAGATACGGTCCAAAAACTAACGTCAACTTGGCAGGGACTTTTTGTCCGATAAGAATTTTTTTTATACCAATTGATAGATAATCGTTTGTAAGTATTTGTAACTCTTGTCCCGACGTTTGTAACTCAAAAATAAAAAAGATACGTCCCAAAAACTAACGTCAACTTGGCAGGGACTTTTTGTCCATAAGAATTTTTTTTATACCAATCGATAGATAATCGTTTGTAAGTGTTTGTAACTCTTGTCCCGACGTTTGTAACTCAAAAATAAAAAAGATATGGCCCAAAAACTAACGTCAACTTGGCAGGGACTTTTTGTCCGATTTGACTTTTTTGAAGTGCCCTTTTGCTACAAATTAGTAACTAATTTGTAACTATTTGTAACCATAAAATCAAGATTTGTAACTCAACCGTTATGCCCCTAAAAATAAAAAATGTTTTGGGGGCCAGCTTCTCGGGGGCCCCCAAATATCGCATTTCGAAAAAATTTTTGGCCCAAAAATTAGTAACTAATTTGTAACTATTTGTAACCTAAAAATTAAAATTTGTAAGTCACGCGCAAAGGACATATGGATATTCAAAGTTTTGGGGGCTAACTTCGCGAGAGCCGCCGAACTTTGAGTTTTCGAAATTTTTTTTTAGCCAAAAATTAGTAAGTAATTAGTAACTATTTGTAACCTAAAAATTAAAATTTGTAAGTTTCGTCTTGCGGAGTTACCTTGAGTCAAATTTTGGGGTGCGTGAAGTTAGCCCCCAAAGTTCAGGTTTTTTAAGTGCGCTTTTGCCACAAGTTAGTAACTAATTTGTAACTATTTGTAACTTTAAAACGAAAATTTTAAAGTCAAACCGTCAGTCTTTAAAAAATGATTTTTTTTCGCTAGTGAGTTGGTGATATTTAGTAATGATGATAGGACTTATAGTATGTACCGTAAATATCCGAATGTCACCGAAACCGTGGTTGCGGTAAACTTGCGGTTTTAGATTTCTGAAAAACATTACGGAACGCTACTAATTTGACATTTGTGGATTTGTCATTTTCTAACCTCGTTGTTTGTTGTGTTTGATAAAATGGGGAACAAAAAGACAAAATGTTGTTTGTAATTATTATTTCTAATACTTTTCTCCCACTAGATACACAAAATAATTTCAATTGAGAGCATTTATATGCATTTATATGTAACAAGTCAACAACTGACATAAATATGACAGTCTCCATGTGATCCCTTGATGAATTTACCGAACCTACCAGTCTCACACAGCGGTCGTTGTGGTTAGTAACCGCTTACCAGTTTTTTCAGGAACCACGTTCCGTATCTAACACATTTTCAGGATTTGTTATTTACGGAACGCAAAACCAACATTTAGGTAGAATTCGTTGAATTACGGAACATACTATTATTCTTTTTTTAAAGAAAAGCTTTAAAAAGAATTTAAATAAATGACTAAAATATCACAATTTTCTTCTAAATAATTATACCTACTTACCTATTACTTAAATACCGGTTTCGCTAATAAGCATTATCAGGTGTAGAATACTCTACAACTGATGATGGTGTAGTACTCTACTCTACACCCTTTTTAAATTCTTTTTAAAGCTTTTGTTTTAAAAAGAATAAGTCCTTTCATCTTCTTATAGGAAACTTAGGGTAATTTAGGGTAATATGAGACATTGTGATAAAGGTTTAAATTTAATTTTAATTCTTAAATCAAGAAGAACTTCTCTCATCGAATTATTAGAATCTATAAAAATAATATGCCTTGATGTGTATTAACTTACTTCTAAAAAGTAATCAAGAAGTAATATATCTTAGGATTCGGATTAGGATTGTTAGGGTGGAGGGTAAACCGAGGTGTACGCGCACTTAGGCCGCGTAGTCGGGCCCATTGTGCTGCCTTCTTTAGTAACTCCTTCTGACCCTTCAGTCCTTGACCCATCCCAACCTTTGGATGAATCCAAGGATACTGGAGGGCGAAGTGTCGCTGATAGAGGTAGTACGTTATCTCGTGAACGATGAGTCACACCATCGCAGTAGTCGAAAATGTGAATAACTTGCTTGTTACTAAAAAATTTAAAAAATTTTTAAATCTCCCGTCATTTATATAAATTAGTCAATGTGTTTATCATTTAAAATTTCACCACAATAGCCCTCTTCCTTCTAAATAGCCCCATCTTCGCGTAGCTTTTTTCAAGGGCATCGTTTACGAGATACCGTACTACCTCTACTGGCCATATTAGGCCAGTATTCCCCTAACATGGATCCTCGAATTAGCGTTAACGCAGGGCAGTGACAAAGCACGTGTTCCATTGCTTCATCCGCTTCATTGCATCCTCTACATCTGGGGCTGTCAGCAACACCCATTCTGTATAGATGCTTGTTCAGTCGACAGTGTCCAGTGAGAGTGCCAGCGATGGCACGTAAGTTCTCGCGAGACAACCGTAGGTAATAACTAGCGTACTTTTTAGATGGCGCTTTTATAGCTGCTTTGGCAAACCTGCAGCTGGTGCACTTAGCCCAACGTTTTCTATGGGCTATCAGCGTGTTACTTTTCAGTAGACTGTCGAGGGTGCTGACTGAGGGAGTACTAGAGGGCTCAGAGCAAATAGGCAAAATCGCCGAGCCCTCTCTCGCCAACTGGTCAGCTCTTTCATTACCCTCGTTTCCTTGATAACCTTTGACCCAGCAGAGTTTTAGGTCGTTATATGTAGATATCTGATTCAGAACTTTGGTGCATTCTAGCACCAAACCAGAGGTTACTTTATGGCTGTTTAGTGCCGCGAGCACCGCTGTGCTGTCTGAATGTTGTGGTTGATGATTTCGCTCTCTATAATATACCGAGAGCCTTCTAGCACCCCTATTAGTTCTGTTTGAAAAACTGAGGTGTGTTTGCCTAGCGATATGCTTTTGCTTAGATTCAGCTCAGGTGAATATATACCCGCTCCGGAGCCGCTATCTGTTTTAGATCCGTCGGTATAGATAGAGATGTCAGGTGTGAGAGTTTCTGTATCTATTGACAGAATCTTGAATGATCTGTTGAAAACATAATGTAGGTGAAATGTGATCCGTACCCAACGTGAGTAGAGGCAGCTGTTTCGTGCTGTCCTCGACAACACTTAGATGTCCTACATTTGTTGAATTATTCCACAAGCCCAGTCCGCGTAAACTTAGAGCTGTTCTTAGAGCCAGTTCCTTCACAAAGATATCTAGTGGAGGGAGGCACAAAAGGGTCTCTAAGGCAGCGTTGGGTGAGGTTTTCATTACTCCAATGGCCGCTAAGCAAGCTAGTCTTTGCACACGTGACAGTTTAGTTATAGTGGTTCTTGATTGATCCTGGGCCACCAAACAATGGCACCGTATTTTAGCATCGGTCTGATAATGGCTGTGTACAGCCAGAGGGTGATTATAGGGTTAATACCCCAGATCCTGCCCGCACCGCTCTGCGACACTGCCAAAAAGCAGCACAGGCTTTCTCAATTTTATTTATCGAGGTGACATCTCCAATTGAGTTTCTGATCAAGCGTAATGCCCTGGTACTTGACAGTGCTCAGTAGTTTGAGAGATGTCCCTTTTAATTTGGGCAAAATCATGTTTCTTAACTTGCGTTTTCTGGTGAACAGAACTAACTCCGTTTTCAACGGATTGATTGTAAGGGAGTACTCTGAGCACCATCCGAGTTCAATATCCTCTATATTATTTGGTCTGTCGCCTGCAGAGAAAGAGATCAGCGAGTTCTCCAGTTCCGACAGTAGGTGTTCTTTGAAGACTAGCCTATCTGTCTTTCTTGGATTCCTATACCGAACCCTCTCTACAGTGACAGCCTTAATGGTAAATGTTAGCCATCTGTGGTCTGACATTGTTAGTTCTTGAGACCCTTGCCAGTTTAAGATGTTGTTTGAGACAGATTGAGTGGCCAGAGTGATATCAATCACAGTCTGGCAGCGCGAGGTAACGAAAATAGAGGTTCATTCCCGCGATTTATTATCTCTAGATTGCTAACAGTTATAAAGTCGAATAGTGTTTTACCTCTTTCATTGTTGGATCTGCTCCCCCACATAGTCTGGTGAGCATTGGAATCACATCCAATGATGAGGTGTTTGTTGTTTGCTTTGCAGTGATGCACCAGATTTAAGAGGGATGCTGGTGGAATCCCTTCGTGGGCATCAATGGGAAGGTATAGGGACGCTAAAATCACGTTAGTTTGACCAGTGCCAAAGTAATTATATCTTGTGGATTTTTAATTTTCAATAAGTATACTGGAATTGCCACTGCGTTTTAGAATGCCCATTGAGGTAATTAATATTTTGATATGAATGAAAAGTTTTTGATATTCTCTCATGAACTCTTTTTAGCTAAATACAATTTTAAATAATTAAGTTAAAATACCAAGGCTAAAAATAGATGACACTCCCTCAAGACAATTTGCATGTTCTTTCCTTCATCATAAAGTCTCATATGACTCCATCAAGTAAACCTTTTGGGGGAATACCTACCCTAAATTACCCAAATTTCCTATAAGAAGCTTAATCATTGAAAGTAAACGAGGTATAAACTTTTCAAAGTTGAAATAATTTTTTAAAGATTGATGGTTGACTTTAAAATTTTCATTGTAGGGTTACAAATAGTTACAAATTAGTTACTAACTTGTGGCAAAAGCGCACTTAAAAAACCTGAACTTTGGGGGCTAACTTCACGCACCCCGAAATTTGACTCAAGTTAACTCCGCGAGACGAAACTTACAAATTTTAATTTTTAGGTTACAATTAGTTACAAATTACTTACTAATTTTTGGCTAAAATTAATTTCGAAAACTCAAAGTTCGGCGGCTCCCGCGAAGTTAGCCCCCAAAACTTTGAATATCCATATGTCCTTTGCGCGTGACTTACAAATTTTAATTTTTAGGTTACAAATAGTTACAAATTAGTTACTAATTTTTGGCAAAAAAAATTTCTAAAAATCAAAGTTCGGGGGCTCCCGGGAACTTAGCCCCCAAAACTTTGATTATGCATAATTATATCCTTTGTGCGTGCAAATTTTAATTTTTAGGTTACAAATAGTTACAAATTAGTTACTAATTTTTGGCCCAAAATTTTTTTCGAAATGCGATATTTTGGGGGCCCCGAGAAGCTGGCACCCAAAACGTTTTTTATTTTTAGGGGCATAACGGTTGAGTTACAATATTTGATTTTATGGTTACAAATTAGTTACTAATTTGTGGCAAAAGGGCACTTCAAAAATGTCAACTTTGGGGCTAACTTCACCCACCCCTGATTGGGTCCTGTTACTTGCAGGGGTTGCAAAAGAGTTTTACTACCTCCACCTATTAACACAAATTAAGAGTTGCAAACACTTACAAACGATTATCTATCAATTGGTATAAAAAAATTCTTATCGGACAAAAAGTCACTGCCAAGTTGACGTTAGTTTTTGGGCCGTATCTTTTTTATTTTTGAGTTACAAACGTCGGGACAAGAGTTACAAATACTTACAAACGATTATCTATCAATTGGTATAAAAAAAATTCTTATCGGACAAAAAGTCCCTGCCAAGTTGACGTTAGTTTTTGGGCCGTATCTTTTTTATTTTTGAGTTACAAACGTCGTGACAGGAGTTACAAATACTTACAAACGATTATCTATCAATTGGTATAAAAAAAATTCTTATCGGACAAAAAGTCTCTGCCAAGTTTACGTTAGTTTTTGGGCCGTATCTTTTTTATTTTTGACTTACAAACGTCGGGACAAGAGTTACAAACACTTACAAACGATTGTCTATCAATTGGTATAAAAAAAATTCTTATCGGACAAAAAGTCTCTGCCAAGTTGACATTAGTTTTTGGGCCGTATCTTTTTTATTTTTGACTTACAAACGTCGGGACAAGAGTTACAAACACTTACAAACGATTATCTATCAATTGGTATAAAAAAAATTCTTATCGGACAAAAAGTCCCTGCCAAGTTGACGTTAGTTTTTGGGTCGTATCTTTTTTATTTTTGACTTACAAACGTCGGGACAAGAGTTACAAACACTTACAAACGATTATCTATCAATTGGTATAAAAAAAATTCTTATCGGACAAAAAGTCCCTGCCAAGTTGACGTTAGTTTTTGGGTCGTATCTTTTTTATTTTTGAGTTACAAACGTCGGGACAGGAGTTACAAATACTTACAAACGATTGTCTATCGATTGGTACTTAAATTTTTCTTATCAGATAAAAAGTTCCTGCTTCCGGTAAGTTGGCAGAAGGTTTTTAAAATATGAATATCTCGCTTATTTTTGACTTACAAACGTCGGAACCGGACTTACAAACAGTTACAAACGACTTACAAACGATTGGCGAAAGATTTTTTTTAAATTCAAAAAAGTCCCTGCTAAGTTAACGGACACCATTTTCCAGCATTTATAATAAAGTATTCTTACACAACACCCTATAACCGTTAACCTACGCCGGTTTGGCCATATTCTCGTGCGTACCTTTAGTATGGTGTGGTAATTAGCCAAAGAGTTCCTCATTCCCACATTCAAACCGGCTTCGGTTGGAAATCTCGCCCAAACTCCTCAAGGTTTCCTTACTCCAATTTTTTTGGAATGAGGATTTCATCTTCGCCCCCATTTCGACCTCACCGAGTTCTCAAAACGAATCCCGCCCTCTCGAAAAGGGAGGACAGTTCAAGCGCCCTTCCATTTTTGAGGCCACGCTCTCGGGCAAAAAACGCATTGCCCAAGACCGCTTTCCAAGTTACACGTCCAAATTTGGCGACGATCCGTTTCGGTTTATAAACCGCGTCCTTCGAATGCGTGTTTTGTATTCGCTCTCGGGCGAAGTAATTCCTCTTGAGAGCTCACCTCACTTTTAGAGGCTAAAATCGAACTCGCAGAATGGATCGATCTGAAATTTTTGGATCCCTCGTAGGACGTGCAATCTGGTATGGATATCTAAGTCTCGTTAATAGATAATTAGACGGACGGACTTTAGGATGGAATTTTTGGAAAAATATTAAAGGGCGACGAAATCCGTTTCTACATCGACCTCACAGCACTGTTCTACAGCTTTAGGTCGACCTCGTGTTAGAAATTCCAACCAAGATCTTATCTCAATATATCTTTCCAAAGTAAAGTCTAGATTCGAGCTCTGAACGACAAAGTAACGAAAATTCTTTATCTCTTTTCAACTTAGGCTATTGCAAAAAGATCTAAAATGCATTTTTAGAGAAGTAGTGTCAAGGTTGAATTTATGACGGAATTTGGCGCCAAAGATTTTAGGGCTACGAAATTAGGTTTTAGACCGACCTCGCAGCATTAGCTCTACCGCGTCATGTTGGAAGTTAATTTATACAGGGTACTTCTACATTTTTGTAACCAAATTTAAGGGACGTTTCTTTGGATGGTTCTCATCATAAAGGTTTTAAACGACATTTACGTGTAAACAGTAGGCATTTTCCAGCATTTATAATAAAGTATTCTTACACAACACCCTATAACCGTTAACCTACGCCGGTTTGGCCATATTCTCGTGCGGACCTTTAGTATGGTGTGGTAATTAGCCAAAGAGTCCCTCATTCCCACATTCAAACCGGCTTCGGTTGGAAATCTCGCCCAAACTCCTCAAGGTTTCCTTACTCCAATTTTTTTGGAATGAGGATTTCATCTTCGCCGCCATTTCGACCTCACCGAGTTCTCAAAACGAATCCCGCCCTCTCGAAAAGGGAGGACAGCTCAAGCGCCCTTCCATTTTTGAGGCCACGCTCTCGGGCAAAAAACGCATTGCCCAAAACCGCTTTCCAAGTTACACGTCCAAATTTGGCGACGATCCGTTTCGGTTTATAAACCGCGTCCTTCGAATGCGTGTTTTGTATTCGCTCTCGGGCGAAGTAATTCCTCTTGAGAGCTCACCTCACTTTTAGAGGCTAAAATCGAACTCGCAGAATGGATCGATCTGAAATTTTTGGATCCCTCGTAGGACGTGCAATCTGGTATGGATATCTAAGTCTCGTTAATAGATAATTAGACGGACGGACTTTAGGATGAAATTTTTGGAAAAATATTAAAGGGCGACGAAATCCGTTTCTACATCGACCTCACAGCACTGTTCTACAGCTTTAGGTCGACCTCGTGTTAGAAATTCCAACCAAGATCTTATCTCAATATATCTTTCCAAAGTAAAGTCTAGATTCGAGCTCTGAACGACAAAGTAACGAAAATTCTTTATCTCTTTTCAACTTAGGCTATTGCAAAAAGATCTAAAATGCATTTTTAGAGAAGTAGTGTCAAGGTTGAATTTATGACGGAATTTGGCGCCAAAGATTTTAGGGCTACGAAATTAGGTTTTAGACCGACCTCGCAGCATTAGCTCTACCGCGTCATGTTGGAAGTTAATTTATACAGGGTACTTCTACATTTTTGTAACCAAATTTAAGGGACGTTTCTTTGGATGGTTCTCATCATAAAGGTTTTAAACGACATTTACGTGTAAACAGTAGGCATTTTCCAGCATTTATAATAAAGTATTCTTACACAACACCCTATAACCGTTAACCTACGCCGGTTTGGCCATATTCTCGTGCGGACCTTTAGTATGGTGTGGTAATTAGCCAAAGAGTCCCTCATTCCCACATTCAAACCGGCTTCGGTTGGAAATCTCGCCCAAACTCCTCAAGGTTTCCTTACTCCAATTTTTTTGGAATGAGGATTTCATCTTCGCCCCCATTTCGACCTCACCGAGTTCTCAAAACGAATCCCGCCCTCTCGAAAAGGGAGGACAGCTCAAGCGCCCTTCCATTTTTGAGGCCACGCTCTCGGGCAAAAAACGCATTGCCCAAGACCGCTTTCCAAGTTACACGTCCAAATTTGGCGACGATCCGTTTCGGTTTATAAACCGCGTCCTTCGAATGCGTGTTTTGTATTCGCTCTCGGGCGAAGTAATTCCTCTTGAGAGCTCACCTCACTTTTAGAGGCTAAAATCGAACTCGCAGAATGGATCGATCTGAAATTTTTGGATCCCTCGTAGGACGTGCAATCTGGTATGGATATCTAAGTCTCGTTAATAGATAATTAGACGGACGGACTTTAGGATGGAATTTTTGGAAAAATATTAAAGGGCGACGAAATCCGTTTCTACATCGACCTCACAGCACTGTTCTACAGCTTTAGGTCGACCTCGTGTTAGAAATTCCAACCAAGATCTTATCTCAATATATCTTTCCAAAGTAAAGTCTAGATTCGAGCTCTGAACGACAAAGTAACGAAAATTCTTTATCTCTTTTCAACTTAGGCTATTGCAAAAAGATCTAAAATGCATTTTTAGAGAAGTAGTGTCAAGGTTGAATTTATGACGGAATTTGGCGCCAAAGATTTTAGGGCTACGAAATTAGGTTTTAGACCGACCTCGCAGCATTAGCTCTACCGCGTCATGTTGGAAGTTAATTTATACAGGGTACTTCTACATTTTTGTAACCAAATTTAAGGGACGTTTCTTTGGATGGTTCTCATCATAAAGGTTTTAAACGACATTTACGTGTAAACAGTAGGCATTTTCCAGCATTTATAATAAAGTATTCTTACACAACACCCTATAACCGTTAACCTACGCCGGTTTGGCCATATTCTCGTGCGGACCTTTAGTATGGTGTGGTAATTAGCCAAAGAGTCCCTCATTCCCACATTCAAACCGGCTTCGGTTGGAAATCTCGCCCAAACTCCTCAAGGTTTCCTTACTCCAATTTTTTTGGAATGAGGATTTCATCTTCGCCCCCATTTCGACCTCACCGAGTTCTCAAAACGAATCCCGCCTTCTCGAAAAGGGAGGACAGTTCAAGCGCCCTTCCATTTTTGAGGCCACGCTCTCGGGCAAAAAACGCATTGCCCAAGACCGCTTTCCAAGTTACACGTCCAAATTTGGCGACGATCCGTTTCGGTTTATAAACCGCGTCCTTCGAATGCGTGTTTTGTATTCGCTCTCGGGCGAAGTAATTCCTCTTGAGAGCTCACCTCACTTTTAGAGGCTAAAATCGAACTCGCAGAATGGATCGATCTGAAATTTTTGGATCCCTCGTAGGACGTGCAATCTGGTATGGATATCTAAGTCTCGTTAATAGATAATTAGACGGACGGACTTTAGGATGGAATTTTTGGAAAAATATTAAAGGGCGACGAAATCCGTTTCTACATCGACCCTACAGCACTGTTCTACAGCTTTAGGTCGACCTCGTGTTAGAAATTCCAACCAAGATCTTATCTCAATATATCTTTCCAAAGTAAAGTCTAGATTCGAGCTCTGAACGACAAAGTAACGAAAATTCTTTATCTCTTTTCAACTTAGGCTATTGCAAAAAGATCTAAAATGCATTTTTAGAGAAGTAGTGTCAAGGTTGAATTTATGACGGAATTTGGCGCCAAAGATTTTAGGGCTACGAAATTAGGTTTTAGACCGACCTCGCAGCATTAGCTCTACCGCGTCATGTTGGAAGTTAATTTATACAGGGTACTTCTACATTTTTGTAACCAAATTTAAGGGACGTTTCTTTGGATGGTTCTCATCATAAAGGTTTTAAACGACATTTACGTGTAAACAGTAGGCATTTTCCAGCATTTATAATAAAGTATTCTTACACAACACCCTATAACCGTTAACCTACGCCGGTTTGGCCATATTCTCGTGCGGACCTTTAGTATGGTGTGGTAATTAGCCAAAGAGTCCCTCATTCCCACATTCAAACCGGCTTCGGTTGGAAATCTCGCCCAAACTCCTCAAGGTTTCCTTACTCCAATTTTTTTGGAATGAGGATTTCATCTTCGCCCCCATTTCGACCTCACCGAGTTCTCAAAACGAATCCCGCCCTCTCGAAAAGGGAGGACAGCTCAAGCGCCCTTCCATTTTTGAGGCCACGCTCTCGGGCAAAAAACGCATTGCCCAAGACCGCTTTCCAAGTTACACGTCCAAATTTGGCGACGATCCGTTTCGGTTTATAAACCGCGTCCTTCGAATGCGTGTTTTGTATTCGCTCTCGGGCGAAGTAATTCCTCTTGAGAGCTCACCTCACTTTTAGAGGCTAAAATCGAACTCGCAGAATGGATCGATCTGAAATTTTTGGATCCCTCGTAGGACGTGCAATCTGGTATGGATATCTAAGTCTCGTTAATAGATAATTAGACGGACGGACTTTAGGATGGAATTTTTGGAAAAATATTAAAGGGCGACGAAATCCGTTTCTACATCGACCTCACAGCACTGTTCTACAGCTTTAGGTCGACCTCGTGTTAGAAATTCCAACCAAGATCTTATCTCAATATATCTTTCCAAAGTAAAGTCTAGATTCGAGCTCTGAACGACAAAGTAACGAAAATTCTTTATCTCTTTTCAACTTAGGCTATTGCAAAAAGATCTAAAATGCATTTTTAGAGAAGTAGTGTCAAGGTTGAATTTATGACGGAATTTGGCGCCAAAGATTTTAGGGCTACGAAATTAGGTTTTAGACCGACCTCGCAGCATTAGCTCTACCGCGTCATGTTGGAAGTTAATTTATACAGGGTACTTCTACATTTTTGTAACCAAATTTAAGGGACGTTTCTTTGGATGGTTCTCATCATAAAGGTTTTAAACGACATTTACGTGTAAATAGTAGGCATTTTCCAGCATTTATAATAAAGTATTCTTACACAACACCCTATAACCGTTAACCTACGCCGGTTTGGCCATATTCTCGTGCGTACCTTTAGTATGGTGTGGTAATTAGCCAAAGAGTCCCTCATTCCCACATTCAAACCGGCTTCGGTTGGAAATCTCGCCCAAACTCCTCAAGGTTTCCTTACTCCAATTTTTTTGGAATGAGGATTTCATCTTCGCCCCCATTTCGACCTCACCGAGTTCTCAAAACGAATCCCGCCCTCTCGAAAAGGGAGGACAGTTCAAGCGCCCTTCCATTTTTGAGGCCACGCTCTCGGGCAAAAAACGCATTGCCCAAGACCGCTTTCCAAGTTACACGTCCAAATTTGGCGACGATCCGTTTCGGTTTATAAACCGCGTCCTTCGAATGCGTGTTTTGTATTCGCTCTCGGGCGAAGTAATTCCTCTTGAGAGCTCACCTCACTTTTAGAGGCTAAAATCGAACTCGCAGAATGGATCGATCTGAAATTTTTGGATCCCTCGTAGGACGTGCAATCTGGTATGGATATCTAAGTCTCGTTAATAGATAATTAGACGGACGGACTTTAGGATGGAATTTTTGGAAAAATATTAAAGGGCGACGAAATCCGTTTCTACATCGACCTCACAGCACTGTTCTACAGCTTTAGGTCGACCTCGTGTTAGAAATTCCAACCAAGATCTTATCTCAATATATCTTTCCAAAGTAAAGTCTAGATTCGAGCTCTGAACGACAAAGTAACGAAAATTCTTTATCTCTTTTCAACTTAGGCTATTGCAAAAAGATCTAAAATGCATTTTTAGAGAAGTAGTGTCAAGGTTGAATTTATGACGGAATTTGGCGCCAAAGATTTTAGGGCTACGAAATTAGGTTTTAGACCGACCTCGCAGCATTAGCTCTACCGCGTCATGTTGGAAGTTAATTTATACAGGGTACTTCTACATTTTTGTAACCAAATTTAAGGGACGTTTCTTTGGATGGTTCTCATCATAAAGGTTTTAAACGACATTTACGTGTAAACAGTAGGCATTTTCCAGCATTTATAATAAAGTATTCTTACACAACACCCTATAACCGTTAACCTACGCCGGTTTGGCCATATTCTCGTGCGGACCTTTAGTATGGTGTGGTAATTAGCCAAAGAGTCCCTCATTCCCACATTCAAACCGGCTTCGGTTGGAAATCTCGCCCAAACTCCTCAAGGTTTCCTTACTCCAATTTTTTTGGAATGAGGATTTCATCTTCGCCCCCATTTCGACCTCACCGAGTTCTCAAAACGAATCCCGCCCTCTCGAAAAGGGAGGACAGTTCAAGCGCCCTTCCATTTTTGAGGCCACGCTCTCGGGCAAAAAACGCATTGCCCAAGACCGCTTTCCAAGTTACACGTCCAAATTTGGCGACGATCCGTTTCGGTTTATAAACCGCGTCCTTCGAATGCGTGTTTTGTATTCGCTCTCGGGCGAAGTAATTCCTCTTGAGAGCTCACCTCACTTTTAGAGGCTAAAATCGAACTCGCAGAATGGATCGATCTGAAATTTTTGGATCCCTCGTAGGACGTGCAATCTGGTATGGATATCTAAGTCTCGTTAATAGATAATTAGACGGACGGACTTTAGGATGGAATTTTTGGAAAAATATTAAAGGGCGACGAAATCCGTTTCTACATCGACCTCACAGCACTGTTCTACAGCTTTAGGTCGACCTCGTGTTAGAAATTCCAACCAAGATCTTATCTCAATATATCTTTCCAAAGTAAAGTCTAGATTCGAGCTCTGAACGACAAAGTAACGAAAATTCTTTATCTCTTTTCAACTTAGGCTATTGCAAAAAGATCTAAAATGCATTTTTAGAGAAGTAGTGTCAAGGTTGAATTTATGACGGAATTTGGCGCCAAAGATTTTAGGGCTACGAAATTAGGTTTTAGACCGACCTCGCAGCATTAGCTCTACCGCGTCATGTTGGAAGTTAATTTATACAGGGTACTTCTACATTTTTGTAACCAAATTTAAGGGACGTTTCTTTGGATGGTTCTCATCATAAAGGTTTTAAACGACATTTACGTGTAAACAGTAGGCATTTTCCAGCATTTATAATAAAGTATTCTTACACAACACCCTATAACCGTTAACCTACGCCGGTTTGGCCATATTCTCGTGCGGACCTTTAGTATGGTGTGGTAATTAGCCAAAGAGTCCCTCATTCCCACATTCAAACCGGCTTCGGTTGGAAATCTCGCCCAAACTCCTCAAGGTTTCCTTACTCCAATTTTTTTGGAATGAGGATTTCATCTTCGCCCCCATTTCGACCTCTCCGAGTTCTCAAAACGAATCCCGCCCTCTCGAAAAGGGAGGACAGCTCAAGCGCCCTTCCATTTTTGAGGCCACGCTCTCGGGCAAAAAACGCATTGCCCAAGACCGCTTTCCAAGTTACACGTCCAAATTTGGCGACGATCCGTTTCGGTTTATAAACCGCGTCCTTCGAATGCGTGTTTTGTATTCGCTCTCGGGCGAAGTAATTCCTCTTGAGAGCTCACCTCACTTTTAGAGGCTAAAATCGAACTCGCAGAATGGATCGATCTGAAATTTTTGGATCCCTCGTAGGACGTGCAATCTGGTATGGATATCTAAGTCTCGTTAATAGATAATTAGACGGACGGACTTTAGGATGGAATTTTTGGAAAAATATTAAAGGGCGACGAAATCCGTTTCTACATCGACCTCACAGCACTGTTCTACAGCTTTAGGTCGACCTCGTGTTAGAAATTCCAACCAAGATCTTATCTCAATATATCTTTCCAAAGTAAAGTCTAGATTCGAGCTCTGAACGACAAAGTAACGAAAATTCTTTATCTCTTTTCAACTTAGGCTATTGCAAAAAGATCTAAAATGCATTTTTAGAGAAGTAGTGTCAAGGTTGAATTTATGACGGAATTTGGCGCCAAAGATTTTAGGGCTACGAAATTAGGTTTTAGACCGACCTCGCAGCATTAGCTCTACCGCGTCATGTTGGAAGTTAATTTATACAGGGTACTTCTACATTTTTGTAACCAAATTTAAGGGACGTTTCTTTGGATGGTTCTCATCATAAAGGTTTTAAACGACATTTACGTGTAAACAGTAGGCATTTTCCAGCATTTATAATAAAGTATTCTTACACAACACCCTATAACCGTTAACCTACGCCGGTTTGGCCATATTCTCGTGCGGACCTTTAGTATGGTGTGGTAATTAGCCAAAGAGTCCCTCATTCCCACATTCAAACCGGCTTCGGTTGGAAATCTCGCCCAAACTCCTCAAGGTTTCCTTACTCCAATTTTTTTGGAATGAGGATTTCATCTTCGCCCCCATTTCGACCTCTCCCAGTTCTCAAAACGAATCCCGCCCTCTCGAAAAGGGAGGACAGCTCAAGCGCCCTTCCATTTTTGAGGCCACGCTCTCGGGCAAAAAACGCATTGCCCAAGACCGCTTTCCAAGTTACACGTCCAAATTTGGCGACGATCCGTTTCGGTTTATAAACCGCGTCCTTCGAATGCGTGTTTTGTATTCGCTCTCGGGCGAAGTAATTCCTCTTGAGAGCTCACCTCACTTTTAGAGGCTAAAATCGAACTCGCAGAATGGATCGATCTGAAATTTTTGGATCCCTCGTAGGACGTGCAATCTGGTATGGATATCTAAGTCTCGTTAATAGATAATTAGACGGACGGACTTTAGGATGGAATTTTTGGAAAAATATTAAAGGGCGACGAAATCCGTTTCTACATCGACCTCACAGCACTGTTCTACAGCTTTAGGTCGACCTCGTGTTAGAAATTCCAACCAAGATCTTATCTCAATATATCTTTCCAAAGTAAAGTCTAGATTCGAGCTCTGAACGACAAAGTAACGAAAATTCTTTATCTCTTTTCAACTTAGGCTATTGCAAAAAGATCTAAAATGCATTTTTAGAGAAGTAGTGTCAAGGTTGAATTTATGACGGAATTTGGCGCCAAAGATTTTAGGGCTACGAAATTAGGTTTTAGACCGACCTCGCAGCATTAGCTCTACCGCGTCATGTTGGAAGTTAATTTATACAGGGTACTTCTACATTTTTGTAACCAAATTTAAGGGACGTTTCTTTGGATGGTTCTCATCATAAAGGTTTTAAACGACATTTACGTGTAAACAGTAGGCATTTTCCAGCATTTATAATAAAGTATTCTTACACAACACCCTATAACCGTTAACCTACGCCGGTTTGGCCATATTCTCGTGCGGACCTTTAGTATGGTGTGGTAATTAGCCAAAGAGTCCCTCATTCCCACATTCAAACCGGCTTCGGTTGGAAATTTCGCCCAAACTCCTCAAGGTTTCCTTACTCCAATTTTTTTGGAATGAGGATTTCATCTTCGCCCCCATTTCGACCTCACCGAGTTCTCAAAACGAATCCCGCCCTCTCGAAAAGGGAGGACAGCTCAAGCGCCCTTCCATTTTTGAGGCCACGCTCTCGGGCAAAAAACGCATTGCCCAAGACCGCTTTCCAAGTTACACGTCCAAATTTGGCGACGATCCGTTTCGGTTTATAAACCGCGTCCTTCGAATGCGTGTTTTGTATCTGCTCTCGGGCGAAGTAATTCCTCTTGAGAGCTCACCTCACTTTTAGAGGCTAAAATCGAACTCGCAGAATGGATCGATCTGAAATTTTTGGATCCCTCGTAGGACGTGCAATCTGGTATGGATATCTAAGTCTCGTTAATAGATAATTAGACGGACGGACTTTAGGATGGAATTTTTGGAAAAATATTAAAGGGCGACGAAATCCGTTTCTACATCGACCTCACAGCACTGTTCTACAGCTTTAGGTCGACCTCGTGTTAGAAATTCCAACCAAGATCTTATCTCAATATATCTTTCCAAAGTAAAGTCTAGATTCGAGCTCTGAACGACAAAGTAACGAAAATTCTTTATCTCTTTTCAACTTAGGCTATTGCAAAAAGATCTAAAATGCATTTTTAGAGAAGTAGTGTCAAGGTTGAATTTATGACGGAATTTGGCGCCAAAGATTTTAGGGCTACGAAATTAGGTTTTAGACCGACCTCGCAGCATTAGCTCTACCGCGTCATGTTGGAAGTTAATTTATACAGGGTACTTCTACATTTTTGTAACCAAATTTAAGGGACGTTTCTTTGGATGGTTCTCATCATAAAGGTTTTAAACGACATTTACGTGTAAACAGTAGGCATTTTCCAGCATTTATAATAAAGTATTCTTACACAACACCCTATAACCGTTAACCTACGCCGGTTTGGCCATATTCTCGTGCGGACCTTTAGTATGGTGTGGTAATTAGCCAAAGAGTCCCTCATTCCCACATTCAAACCGGCTTCGGTTGGAAATCTCGCCCAAACTCCTCAAGGTTTCCTTACTCCAATTTTTTTGGAATGAGGATTTCATCTTCGCCCCCATTTCGACCTCACCGAGTTCTCAAAACGAATCCCGCCCTCTCGAAAAGGGAGGACAGCTCAAGCGCCCTTCCATTTTTGAGGCCACGCTCTCGGGCAAAAAACGCATTGCCCAAAACCGCTTTCCAAGTTACACGTCCAAATTTGGCGACGATCCGTTTCGGTTTATAAACCGCGTCCTTCGAATGCGTGTTTTGTATTCGCTCTCGGGCGAAGTAATTCCTCTTGAGAGCTCACCTCACTTTTAGAGGCTAAAATCGAACTCGCAGAATGGATCGATCTGAAATTTTTGGATCCCTCGTAGGACGTGCAATCTGGTATGGATATCTAAGTCTCGTTAATAGATAATTAGACGGACGGACTTTAGGATGAAATTTTTGGAAAAATATTAAAGGGCGACGAAATCCGTTTCTACATCGACCTCACAGCACTGTTCTACAGCTTTAGGTCGACCTCGTGTTAGAAATTCCAACCAAGATCTTATCTCAATATATCTTTCCAAAGTAAAGTCTAGATTCGAGCTCTGAACGACAAAGTAACGAAAATTCTTTATCTCTTTTCAACTTAGGCTATTGCAAAAAGATCTAAAATGCATTTTTAGAGAAGTAGTGTCAAGGTTGAATTTATGACGGAATTTGGCGCCAAAGATTTTAGGGCTACGAAATTAGGTTTTAGACCGACCTCGCAGCATTAGCTCTACCGCGTCATGTTGGAAGTTAATTTATACAGGGTACTTCTACATTTTTGTAACCAAATTTAAGGGACGTTTCTTTGGATGGTTCTCATCATAAAGGTTTTAAACGACATTTACGTGTAAACAGTAGGCATTTTCCAGCATTTATAATAAAGTATTCTTACACAACACCCTATAACCGTTAACCTACGCCGGTTTGGCCATATTCTCGTGCGGACCTTTAGTATGGTGTGGTAATTAGCCAAAGAGTCCCTCATTCCCACATTCAAACCGGCTTCGGTTGGAAATTTCGCCCAAACTCCTCAAGGTTTCCTTACTCCAATTTTTTTGGAATGAGGATTTCATCTTCGCCCCCATTTCGACCTCACCGAGTTCTCAAAACGAATCCCGCCCTCTCGAAAAGGGAGGACAGCTCAAGCGCCCTTCCATTTTTGAGGCCACGCTCTCGGGCAAAAAAGGCATTGCCCAAGACCGCTTTCCAAGTTACACGTCCAAATTTGGCGACGATCCGTTTCGGTTTATAAACCGCGTCCTTCGAATGCGTGTTTTGTATCTGCTCTCGGGCGAAGTAATTCCTCTTGAGAGCTCACCTCACTTTTAGAGGCTAAAATCGAACTCGCAGAATGGATCGATCTGAAATTTTTGGATCCCTCGTAGGACGTGCAATCTGGTATGGATATCTAAGTCTCGTTAATAGATAATTAGACGGACGGACTTTAGGATGGAATTTTTGGAAAAATATTAAAGGGCGACGAAATCCGTTTCTACATCGACCTCACAGCACTGTTCTACAGCTTTAGGTCGACCTCGTGTTAGAAATTCCAACCAAGATCTTATCTCAATATATCTTTCCAAAGTAAAGTCTAGATTCGAGCTCTGAACGACAAAGTAACGAAAATTCTTTATCTCTTTTCAACTTAGGCTATTGCAAAAAGATCTAAAATGCATTTTTAGAGAAGTAGTGTCAAGGTTGAATTTATGACGGAATTTGGCGCCAAAGATTTTAGGGCTACGAAATTAGGTTTTAGACCGACCTCGCAGCATTAGCTCTACCGCGTCATGTTGGAAGTTAATTTATACAGGGTACTTCTACATTTTTGTAACCAAATTTAAGGGACGTTTCTTTGGATGGTTCTCATCATAAAGGTTTTAAACGACATTTACGTGTAAACAGTAGGCATTTTCCAGCATTTATAATAAAGTATTCTTACACAACACCCTATAACCGTTAACCTACGCCGGTTTGGCCATATTCTCGTGCGGACCTTTAGTATGGTGTGGTAATTAGCCAAAGAGTCCCTCATTCCCACATTCAAACCGGCTTCGGTTGGAAATCTCGCCCAAACTCCTCAAGGTTTCCTTACTCCAATTTTTTTGGAATGAGGATTTCATCTTCGCCCCCATTTCGACCTCACCGAGTTCTCAAAACGAATCCCGCCCTCTCGAAAAGGGAGGACAGTTCATGCGCCCTTCCATTTTTGAGGCCACGCTCTCGGGCAAAAAACGCATTGCCCAAGACCGCTTTCCAAGTTACACGTCCAAATTTGGCGACGATCCGTTTCGGTTTATAAACCGCGTCCTTCGAATGCGTGTTTTGTATTCGCTCTCGGGCGAAGTAATTCCTCTTGAGAGCTCACCTCACTTTTAGAGGCTAAAATCGAACTCGCAGAATGGATCGATCTGAAATTTTTGGATCCCTCGTAGGACGTGCAATCTGGTATGGATATCTAAGTCTCGTTAATAGATAATTAGACGGACGGACTTTAGGATGGAATTTTTGGAAAAATATTAAAGGGCGACGAAATCCGTTTCTACATCGACCTCACAGCACTGTTCTACAGCTTTAGGTCGACCTCGTGTTAGAAATTCCAACCAAGATCTTATCTCAATATATCTTTCCAAAGTAAAGTCTAGATTCGAGCTCTGAACGACAAAGTAACGAAAATTCTTTATCTCTTTTCAACTTAGGCTATTGCAAAAAGATCTAAAATGCATTTTTAGAGAAGTAGTGTCAAGGTTGAATTTATGACGGAATTTGGCGCCAAAGATTTTAGGGCTACGAAATTAGGTTTTAGACCGACCTCGCAGCATTAGCTCTACCGCGTCATGTTGGAAGTTAATTTATACAGGGTACTTCTACATTTTTGTAACCAAATTTAAGGGACGTTTCTTTGGATGGTTCTCATCATAAAGGTTTTAAACGACATTTACGTGTAAACAGTAGGCATTTTCCAGCATTTATAATAAAGTATTCTTACACAACACCCTATAACCGTTAACCTACGCCGGTTTGGCCATATTCTCGTGCGGACCTTTAGTATGGTGTGGTAATTAGCCAAAGAGTCCCTCATTCCCACATTCAAACCGGCTTCGGTTGGAAATCTCGCCCAAACTCCTCAAGGTTTCCTTACTCCAATTTTTTTGGAATGAGGATTTCATCTTCGCCCCCATTTCGACCTCACCGAGTTCTCAAAACGAATCCCGCCCTCTCGAAAAGGGAGGACAGCTCAAGCGCCCTTCCATTTTTGAGGCCACGCTCTCGGGCAAAAAACGCATTGCCCAAAACCGCTTTCCAAGTTACACGTCCAAATTTGGCGACGATCCGTTTCGGTTTATAAACCGCGTCCTTCGAATGCGTGTTTTGTATTCGCTCTCGGGCGAAGTAATTCCTCTTGAGAGCTCACCTCACTTTTAGAGGCTAAAATCGAACTCGCAGAATGGATCGATCTGAAATTTTTGGATCCCTCGTAGGACGTGCAATCTGGTATGGATATCTAAGTCTCGTTAATAGATAATTAGACGGACGGACTTTAGGATGAAATTTTTGGAAAAATATTAAAGGGCGACGAAATCCGTTTCTACATCGACCTCACAGCACTGTTCTACAGCTTTAGGTCGACCTCGTGTTAGAAATTCCAACCAAGATCTTATCTCAATATATCTTTCCAAAGTAAAGTCTAGATTCGAGCTCTGAACGACAAAGTAACGAAAATTCTTTATCTCTTTTCAACTTAGGCTATTGCAAAAAGATCTAAAATGCATTTTTAGAGAAGTAGTGTCAAGGTTGAATTTATGACGGAATTTGGCGCCAAAGATTTTAGGGCTACGAAATTAGGTTTTAGACCGACCTCGCAGCATTAGCTCTACCGCGTCATGTTGGAAGTTAATTTATACAGGGTACTTCTACATTTTTGTAACCAAATTTAAGGGACGTTTCTTTGGATGGTTCTCATCATAAAGGTTTTAAACGACATTTACGTGTAAACAGTAGGCATTTTCCAGCATTTATAATAAAGTATTCTTACACAACACCCTATAACCGTTAACCTACGCCGGTTTGGCAATATTCTCGTGCGGACCTTTAGTATGGTGTGGTAATTAGCCAAAGAGTCCCTCATTCCCACATTCAAACCGGCTTCGGTTGGAAATTTCGCCCAAACTCCTCAAGGTTTCCTTACTCCAATTTTTTTGGAATGAGGATTTCATCTTCGCCCCCATTTCGACCTCACCGAGTTCTCAAAACGAATCCCGCCCTCTCGAAAAGGGAGGACAGCTCAAGCGCCCTTCCATTTTTGAGGCCACGCTCTCGGGCAAAAAAGGCATTGCCCAAGACCGCTTTCCAAGTTACACGTCCAAATTTGGCGACGATCCGTTTCGGTTTATAAACCGCGTCCTTCGAATGCGTGTTTTGTATCTGCTCTCGGGCGAAGTAATTCCTCTTGAGAGCTCACCTCACTTTTAGAGGCTAAAATCGAACTCGCAGAATGGATCGATCTGAAATTTTTGGATCCCTCGTAGGACGTGCAATCTGGTATGGATATCTAAGTCTCGTTAATAGATAATTAGACGGACGGACTTTAGGATGGAATTTTTGGAAAAATATTAAAGGGCGACGAAATCCGTTTCTACATCGACCTCACAGCACTGTTCTACAGCTTTAGGTCGACCTCGTGTTAGAAATTCCAACCAAGATCTTATCTCAATATATCTTTCCAAAGTAAAGTCTAGATTCGAGCTCTGAACGACAAAGTAACGAAAATTCTTTATCTCTTTTCAACTTAGGCTATTGCAAAAAGATCTAAAATGCATTTTTAGAGAAGTAGTGTCAAGGTTGAATTTATGACGGAATTTGGCGCCAAAGATTTTAGGGCTACGAAATTAGGTTTTAGACCGACCTCGCAGCATTAGCTCTACCGCGTCATGTTGGAAGTTAATTTATACAGGGTACTTCTACATTTTTGTAACCAAATTTAAGGGACGTTTCTTTGGATGGTTCTCATCATAAAGGTTTTAAACGACATTTACGTGTAAACAGTAGGCATTTTCCAGCATTTATAATAAAGTATTCTTACACAACACCCTATAACCGTTAACCTACGCCGGTTTGGCCATATTCTCGTGCGGACCTTTAGTATGGTGTGGTAATTAGCCAAAGAGTCCCTCATTCCCACATTCAAACCGGCTTCGGTTGGAAATCTCGCCCAAACTCCTCAAGGTTTCCTTACTCCAATTTTTTTGGAATGAGGATTTCATCTTCGCCCCCATTTCGACCTCACCGAGTTCTCAAAACGAATCCCGCCCTCTCGAAAAGGGAGGACAGTTCAAGCGCCCTTCCATTTTTGAGGCCACGCTCTCGGGCAAAAAACGCATTGCCCAAGACCGCTTTCCAAGTTACACGTCCAAATTTGGCGACGATCCGTTTCGGTTTATAAACCGCGTCCTTCGAATGCGTGTTTTGTATTCGCTCTCGGGCGAAGTAATTCCTCTTGAGAGCTCACCTCACTTTTAGAGGCTAAAATCGAACTCGCAGAATGGATCGATCTGAAATTTTTGGATCCCTCGTAGGACGTGCAATCTGGTATGGATATCTAAGTCTCGTTAATAGATAATTAGACGGACGGACTTTAGGATGGAATTTTTGGAAAAATATTAAAGGGCGACGAAATCCGTTTCTACATCGACCTCACAGCACTGTTCTACAGCTTTAGGTCGACCTCGTGTTAGAAATTCCAACCAAGATCTTATCTCAATATATCTTTCCAAAGTAAAGTCTAGATTCGAGCTCTGAACGACAAAGTAACGAAAATTCTTTATCTCTTTTCAACTTAGGCTATTGCAAAAAGATCTAAAATGCATTTTTAGAGAAGTAGTGTCAAGGTTGAATTTATGACGGAATTTGGCGCCAAAGATTTTAGGGCTACGAAATTAGGTTTTAGACCGACCTCGCAGCATTAGCTCTACCGCGTCATGTTGGAAGTTAATTTATACAGGGTACTTCTACATTTTTGTAACCAAATTTAAGGGACGTTTCTTTGGATGGTTCTCATCATAAAGGTTTTAAACGACATTTACGTGTAAACAGTAGGCATTTTCCAGCATTTATAATAAAGTATTCTTACACAACACCCTATAACCGTTAACCTACGCCGGTTTGGCCATATTCTCGTGCGGACCTTTAGTATGGTGTGGTAATTAGCCAAAGAGTCCCTCATTCCCACATTCAAACCGGCTTCGGTTGGAAATCTCGCCCAAACTCCTCAAGGTTTCCTTACTCCAATTTTTTTGGAATGAGGATTTCATCTTCGCCCCCATTTCGACCTCACCGAGTTCTCAAAACGAATCCCGCCCTCTCGAAAAGGGAGGACAGCTCAAGCGCCCTTCCATTTTTGAGGCCACGCTCTCGGGCAAAAAAGGCATTGCCCAAGACCGCTTTCCAAGTTACACGTCCAAATTTGGCGACGATCCGTTTCGGTTTATAAACCGCGTCCTTCGAATGCGTGTTTTGTATTCGCTCTCGGGCGAAGTAATTCCTCTTGAGAGCTCACCTCACTTTTAGAGGCTAAAATCGAACTCGCAGAATGGATCGATCTGAAATTTTTGGATCCCTCGTAGGACGTGCAATCTGGTATGGATATCTAAGTCTCGTTAATAGATAATTAGACGGACGGACTTTAGGATGGAATTTTTGGAAAAATATTAAAGGGCGACGAAATCCGTTTCTACATCGACCTCACAGCACTGTTCTACAGCTTTAGGTCGACCTCGTGTTAGAAATTCCAACCAAGATCTTATCTCAATATATCTTTCCAAAGTAAAGTCTAGATTCGAGCTCTGAACGACAAAGTAACGAAAATTCTTTATCTCTTTTCAACTTAGGCTATTGCAAAAAGATCTAAAATGCATTTTTAGAGAAGTAGTGTCAAGGTTGAATTTATGACGGAATTTGGCGCCAAAGATTTTAGGGCTACGAAATTAGGTTTTAGACCGACCTCGCAGCATTAGCTCTACCGCGTCATGTTGGAAGTTAATTTATACAGGGTACTTCTACATTTTTGTAACCAAATTTAAGGGACGTTTCTTTGGATGGTTCTCATCATAAAGGTTTTAAACGACATTTACGTGTAAACAGTAGGCATTTTCCAGCATTTATAATAAAGTATTCTTACACAACACCCTATAACCGTTAACCTACGCCGGTTTGGCCATATTCTCGTGCGTACCTTTAGTATGGTGTGGTAATTAGCCAAAGAGTCCCTCATTCCCACATTCAAACCGGCTTCGGTTGGAAATCTCGCCCAAACTCCTCAAGGTTTCCTTACTCCAATTTTTTTGGAATGAGGATTTCATCTTCGCCCCCATTTCGACCTCACCGAGTTCTCAAAACGAATCCCGCCCTCTCGAAAAGGGAGGACAGTTCAAGCGCCCTTCCATTTTTGAGGCCACGCTCTCGGGCAAAAAACGCATTGCCCAAGACCGCTTTCCAAGTTACACGTCCAAATTTGGCGACGATCCGTTTCGGTTTATAAACCGCGTCCTTCGAATGCGTGTTTTGTATTCGCTCTCGGGCGAAGTAATTCCTCTTGAGAGCTCACCTCACTTTTAGAGGCTAAAATCGAACTCGCAGAATGGATCGATCTGAAATTTTTGGATCCCTCGTAGGACGTGCAATCTGGTATGGATATCTAAGTCTCGTTAATAGATAATTAGACGGACGGACTTTAGGATGGAATTTTTGGAAAAATATTAAAGGGCGACGAAATCCGTTTCTACATCGACCTCACAGCACTGTTCTACAGCTTTAGGTCGACCTCGTGTTAGAAATTCCAACCAAGATCTTATCTCAATATATCTTTCCAAAGTAAAGTCTAGATTCGAGCTCTGAACGACAAAGTAACGAAAATTCTTTATCTCTTTTCAACTTAGGCTATTGCAAAAAGATCTAAAATGCATTTTTAGAGAAGTAGTGTCAAGGTTGAATTTATGACGGAATTTGGCGCCAAAGATTTTAGGGCTACGAAATTAGGTTTTAGACCGACCTCGCAGCATTAGCTCTACCGCGTCATGTTGGAAGTTAATTTATACAGGGTACTTCTACATTTTTGTAACCAAATTTAAGGGACGTTTCTTTGGATGGTTCTCATCATAAAGGTTTTAAACGACATTTACGTGTAAACAGTAGGCATTTTCCAGCATTTATAATAAAGTATTCTTACACAACACCCTATAACCGTTAACCTACGCCGGTTTGGCCATATTCTCGTGCGGACCTTTAGTATGGTGTGGTAATTAGCCAAAGAGTCCCTCATTCCCACATTCAAACCGGCTTCGGTTGGAAATCTCGCCCAAACTCCTCAAGGTTTCCTTACTCCAATTTTTTTGGAATGAGGATTTCATCTTCGCCCCCATTTCGACCTCACCGAGTTCTCAAAACGAATCCCGCCCTCTCGAAAAGGGAGGACAGCTCAAGCGCCCTTCCATTTTTGAGGCCACGCTCTCGGGCAAAAAACGCATTGCCCAAGACCGCTTTCCAAGTTACACGTCCAAATTTGGCGACGATCCGTTTCGGTTTATAAACCGCGTCCTTCGAATGCGTGTTTTGTATTCGCTCTCGGGCGAAGTAATTCCTCTTGAGAGCTCACCTCACTTTTAGAGGCTAAAATCGAACTCGCAGAATGGATCGATCTGAAATTTTTGGATCCCTCGTAGGACGTGCAATCTGGTATGGATATCTAAGTCTCGTTAATAGATAATTAGACGGACGGACTTTAGGATGGAATTTTTGGAAAAATATTAAAGGGCGACGAAATCCGTTTCTACATCGACCTCACAGCACTGTTCTACAGCTTTAGGTCGACCTCGTGTTAGAAATTCCAACCAAGATCTTATCTCAATATATCTTTCCAAAGTAAAGTCTAGATTCGAGCTCTGAACGACAAAGTAACGAAAATTCTTTATCTCTTTTCAACTTAGGCTATTGCAAAAAGATCTAAAATGCATTTTTAGAGAAGTAGTGTCAAGGTTGAATTTATGACGGAATTTGGCGCCAAAGATTTTAGGGCTACGAAATTAGGTTTTAGACCGACCTCGCAGCATTAGCTCTACCGCGTCATGTTGGAAGTTAATTTATACAGGGTACTTCTACATTTTTGTAACCAAATTTAAGGGACGTTTCTTTGGATGGTTCTCATCATAAAGGTTTTAAACGACATTTACGTGTAAACAGTAGGCATTTTCCAGCATTTATAATAAAGTATTCTTACACAACACCCTATAACCGTTAACCTACGCCGGTTTGGCCATATTCTCGTGCGGACCTTTAGTATGGTGTGGTAATTAGCCAAAGAGTCCCTCATTCCCACATTCAAACCGGCTTCGGTTGGAAATCTCGCCCAAACTCCTCAAGGTTTCCTTACTCCAATTTTTTTGGAATGAGGATTTCATCTTCGCCCCCATTTCGACCTCACCGAGTTCTCAAAACGAATCCCGCCCTCTCGAAAAGGGAGGACAGCTCAAGCGCCCTTCCATTTTTGAGGCCACGCTCTCGGGCAAAAAACGCATTGCCCAAGACCGCTTTCCAAGTTACACGTCCAAATTTGGCGACGATCCGTTTCGGTTTATAAACCGCGTCCTTCGAATGCGTGTTTTGTATTCGCTCTCGGGCGAAGTAATTCCTCTTGAGAGCTCACCTCACTTTTAGAGGCTAAAATCGAACTCGCAGAATGGATCGATCTGAAATTTTTGGATCCCTCGTAGGACGTGCAATCTGGTATGGATATCTAAGTCTCGTTAATAGATAATTAGACGGACGGACTTTAGGATGGAATTTTTGGAAAAATATTAAAGGGCGACGAAATCCGTTTCTACATCGACCTCACAGCACTGTTCTACAGCTTTAGGTCGACCTCGTGTTAGAAATTCCAACCAAGATCTTATCTCAATATATCTTTCCAAAGTAAAGTCTAGATTCGAGCTCTGAACGACAAAGTAACGAAAATTCTTTATCTCTTTTCAACTTAGGCTATTGCAAAAAGATCTAAAATGCATTTTTAGAGAAGTAGTGTCAAGGTTGAATTTATGACGGAATTTGGCGCCAAAGATTTTAGGGCTACGAAATTAGGTTTTAGACCGACCTCGCAGCATTAGCTCTACCGCGTCATGTTGGAAGTTAATTTATACAGGGTACTTCTACATTTTTGTAACCAAATTTAAGGGACGTTTCTTTGGATGGTTCTCATCATAAAGGTTTTAAACGACATTTACGTGTAAACAGTAGGCATTTTCCAGCATTTATAATAAAGTATTCTTACACAACACCCTATAACCGTTAACCTACGCCGGTTTGGCCATATTCTCGTGCGGACCTTTAGTATGGTGTGGTAATTAGCCAAAGAGTCCCTCATTCCCACATTCAAACCGGCTTCGGTTGGAAATCTCGCCCAAACTCCTCAAGGTTTCCTTACTCCAATTTTTTTGGAATGAGGATTTCATCTTCGCCCCCATTTCGACCTCACCGAGTTCTCAAAACGAATCCCGCCCTCTCGAAAAGGGAGGACAGCTCAAGCGCCCTTCCATTTTTGAGGCCACGCTCTCGGGCAAAAAACGCATTGCCCAAGACCGCTTTCCAAGTTACACGTCCAAATTTGGCGACGATCCGTTTCGGTTTATAAACCGCGTCCTTCGAATGCGTGTTTTGTATTCGCTCTCGGGCGAAGTAATTCCTCTTGAGAGCTCACCTCACTTTTAGAGGCTAAAATCGAACTCGCAGAATGGATCGATCTGAAATTTTTGGATCCCTCGTAGGACGTGCAATCTGGTATGGATATCTAAGTCTCGTTAATAGATAATTAGACGGACGGACTTTAGGATGGAATTTTTGGAAAAATATTAAAGGGCGACGAAATCCGTTTCTACATCGACCTCACAGCACTGTTCTACAGCTTTAGGTCGACCTCGTGTTAGAAATTCCAACCAAGATCTTATCTCAATATATCTTTCCAAAGTAAAGTCTAGATTCGAGCTCTGAACGACAAAGTAACGAAAATTCTTTATCTCTTTTCAACTTAGGCTATTGCAAAAAGATCTAAAATGCATTTTTAGAGAAGTAGTGTCAAGGTTGAATTTATGACGGAATTTGGCGCCAAAGATTTTAGGGCTACGAAATTAGGTTTTAGACCGACCTCGCAGCATTAGCTCTACCGCGTCATGTTGGAAGTTAATTTATACAGGGTACTTCTACATTTTTGTAACCAAATTTAAGGGACGTTTCTTTGGATGGTTCTCATCATAAAGGTTTTAAACGACATTTACGTGTAAACAGTAGGCATTTTCCAGCATTTATAATAAAGTATTCTTACACAACACCCTATAACCGTTAACCTACGCCGGTTTGGCCATATTCTCGTGCGGACCTTTAGTATGGTGTGGTAATTAGCCAAAGAGTCCCTCATTCCCACATTCAAACCGGCTTCGGTTGGAAATCTCGCCCAAACTCCTCAAGGTTTCCTTACTCCAATTTTTTTGGAATGAGGATTTCATCTTCGCCCCCATTTCGACCTCACCGAGTTCTCAAAACGAATCCCGCCCTCTCGAAAAGGGAGGACAGCTCAAGCGCCCTTCCATTTTTGAGGCCACGCTCTCGGGCAAAAAACGCATTGCCCAAAACCGCTTTCCAAGTTACACGTCCAAATTTGGCGACGATCCGTTTCGGTTTATAAACCGCGTCCTTCGAATGCGTGTTTTGTATTCGCTCTCGGGCGAAGTAATTCCTCTTGAGAGCTCACCTCACTTTTAGAGGCTAAAATCGAACTCGCAGAATGGATCGATCTGAAATTTTTGGATCCCTCGTAGGACGTGCAATCTGGTATGGATATCTAAGTCTCGTTAATAGATAATTAGACGGACGGACTTTAGGATGGAATTTTTGGAAAAATATTAAAGGGCGACGAAATCCGTTTCTACATCGACCTCACAGCACTGTTCTACAGCTTTAGGTCGACCTCGTGTTAGAAATTCCAACCAAGATCTTATCTCAATATATCTTTCCAAAGTAAAGTCTAGATTCGAGCTCTGAACGACAAAGTAACGAAAATTCTTTATCTCTTTTCAACTTAGGCTATTGCAAAAAGATCTAAAATGCATTTTTAGAGAAGTAGTGTCAAGGTTGAATTTATGACGGAATTTGGCGCCAAAGATTTTAGGGCTACGAAATTAGGTTTTAGACCGACCTCGCAGCATTAGCTCTACCGCGTCATGTTGGAAGTTAATTTATACAGGGTACTTCTACATTTTTGTAACCAAATTTAAGGGACGTTTCTTTGGATGGTTCTCATCATAAAGGTTTTAAACGACATTTACGTGTAAACAGTAGGCATTTTCCAGCATTTATAATAAAGTATTCTTACACAACACCCTATAACCGTTAACCTACGCCGGTTTGGCCATATTCTCGTGCGGACCTTTAGTATGGTGTGGTAATTAGCCAAAGAGTCCCTCATTCCCACATTCAAACCGGCTTCGGTTGGAAATCTCGCCCAAACTCCTCAAGGTTTCCTTACTCCAATTTTTTTGGAATGAGGATTTCATCTTCGCCCCCATTTCGACCTCACCGAGTTCTCAAAACGAATCCCGCCCTCTCGAAAAGGGAGGACAGCTCAAGCGCCCTTCCATTTTTGAGGCCACGCTCTCGGGCAAAAAACGCATTGCCCAAGACCGCTTTCCAAGTTACACGTCCAAATTTGGCGACGATCCGTTTCGGTTTATAAACCGCGTCCTTCGAATGCGTGTTTTGTATTCGCTCTCGGGCGAAGTAATTCCTCTTGAGAGCTCACCTCACTTTTAGAGGCTAAAATCGAACTCGCAGAATGGATCGATTTGAAATTTTTGGATCCCTCGTAGGACGTGCAATCTGGTATGGATATCTAAGTCTCGTTAATAGATAATTAGACGGACGGACTTTAGGATGGAATTTTTGGAAAAATATTAAAGGGCGACGAAATCCGTTTCTACATCGACCTCACAGCACTGTTCTACAGCTTTAGGTCGACCTCGTGTTAGAAATTCCAACCAAGATCTTATCTCAATATATCTTTCCAAAGTAAAGTCTAGATTCGAGCTCTGAACGACAAAGTAACGAAAATTCTTTATCTCTTTTCAACTTAGGCTATTGCAAAAAGATCTAAAATGCATTTTTAGAGAAGTAGTGTCAAGGTTGAATTTATGACGGAATTTGGCGCCAAAGATTTTAGGGCTACGAAATTAGGTTTTAGACCGACCTCGCAGCATTAGCTCTACCGCGTCATGTTGGAAGTTAATTTATACAGGGTACTTCTACATTTTTGTAACCAAATTTAAGGGACGTTTCTTTGGATGGTTCTCATCATAAAGGTTTTAAACGACATTTACGTGTAAACAGTAGGCATTTTCCAGCATTTATAATAAAGTATTCTTACACAACACCCTATAACCGTTAACCTACGCCGGTTTGGCCATATTCTCGTGCGTACCTTTAGTATGGTGTGGTAATTAGCCAAAGAGTCCCTCATTCCCACATTCAAACCGGCTTCGGTTGGAAATCTCGCCCAAACTCCTCAAGGTTTCCTTACTCCAATTTTTTTGGAATGAGGATTTCATCTTCGCCCCCATTTCGACCTCACCGAGTTCTCAAAACGAATCCCGCCCTCTCGAAAAGGGAGGACAGTTCAAGCGCCCTTCCATTTTTGAGGCCACGCTCTCGGGCAAAAAACGCATTGCCCAAGACCGCTTTCCAAGTTACACGTCCAAATTTGGCGACGATCCGTTTCGGTTTATAAACCGCGTCCTTCGAATGCGTGTTTTGTATTCGCTCTCGGGCGAAGTAATTCCTCTTGAGAGCTCACCTCACTTTTAGAGGCTAAAATCGAACTCGCAGAATGGATCGATCTGAAATTTTTGGATCCCTCGTAGGACGTGCAATCTGGTATGGATATCTAAGTCTCGTTAATAGATAATTAGACGGACGGACTTTAGGATGGAATTTTTGGAAAAATATTAAAGGGCGACGAAATCCGTTTCTACATCGACCTCACAGCACTGTTCTACAGCTTTAGGTCGACCTCGTGTTAGAAATTCCAACCAAGATCTTATCTCAATATATCTTTCCAAAGTAAAGTCTAGATTCGAGCTCTGAACGACAAAGTAACGAAAATTCTTTATCTCTTTTCAACTTAGGCTATTGCAAAAAGATCTAAAATGCATTTTTAGAGAAGTAGTGTCAAGGTTGAATTTATGACGGAATTTGGCGCCAAAGATTTTAGGGCTACGAAATTAGGTTTTAGACCGACCTCGCAGCATTAGCTCTACCGCGTCATGTTGGAAGTTAATTTATACAGGGTACTTCTACATTTTTGTAACCAAATTTAAGGGACGTTTCTTTGGATGGTTCTCATCATAAAGGTTTTAAACGACATTTACGTGTAAACAGTAGGCATTTTCCAGCATTTATAATAAAGTATTCTTACACAACACCCTATAACCGTTAACCTACGCCGGTTTGGCCATATTCTCGTGCGGACCTTTAGTATGGTGTGGTAATTAGCCAAAGAGTCCCTCATTCCCACATTCAAACCGGCTTCGGTTGGAAATCTCGCCCAAACTCCTCAAGGTTTCCTTACTCCAATTTTTTTGGAATGAGGATTTCATCTTCGCCCCCATTTCGACCTCACCGAGTTCTCAAAACGAATCCCGCCCTCTCGAAAAGGGAGGACAGCTCAAGCGCCCTTCCATTTTTGAGGCCACGCTCTCGGGCAAAAAACGCATTGCCCAAGACCGCTTTCCAAGTTACACGTCCAAATTTGGCGACGATCCGTTTCGGTTTATAAACCGCGTCCTTCGAATGCGTGTTTTGTATTCGCTCTCGGGCGAAGTAATTCCTCTTGAGAGCTCACCTCACTTTTAGAGGCTAAAATCGAACTCGCAGAATGGATCGATCTGAAATTTTTGGATCCCTCGTAGGACGTGCAATCTGGTATGGATATCTAAGTCTCGTTAATAGATAATTAGACGGACGGACTTTAGGATGGAATTTTTGGAAAAATATTAAAGGGCGACGAAATCCGTTTCTACATCGACCTCACAGCACTGTTCTACAGCTTTAGGTCGACCTCGTGTTAGAAATTCCAACCAAGATCTTATCTCAATATATCTTTCCAAAGTAAAGTCTAGATTCGAGCTCTGAACGACAAAGTAACGAAAATTCTTTATCTCTTTTCAACTTAGGCTATTGCAAAAAGATCTAAAATGCATTTTTAGAGAAGTAGTGTCAAGGTTGAATTTATGACGGAATTTGGCGCCAAAGATTTTAGGGCTACGAAATTAGGTTTTAGACCGACCTCGCAGCATTAGCTCTACCGCGTCATGTTGGAAGTTAATTTATACAGGGTACTTCTACATTTTTGTAACCAAATTTAAGGGACGTTTCTTTGGATGGTTCTCATCATAAAGGTTTTAAACGACATTTACGTGTAAACAGTAGGCATTTTCCAGCATTTATAATAAAGTATTCTTACACAACACCCTATAACCGTTAACCTACGCCGGTTTGGCCATATTCTCGTGCGGACCTTTAGTATGGTGTGGTAATTAGCCAAAGAGTCCCTCATTCCCACATTCAAACCGGCTTCGGTTGGAAATCTCGCCCAAACTCCTCAAGGTTTCCTTACTCCAATTTTTTTGGAATGAGGATTTCATCTTCGCCCCCATTTCGACCTCACCGAGTTCTCAAAACGAATCCCGCCCTCTC
This sequence comes from Malthinus seriepunctatus, assembly GCA_963924605.1. Lineage (NCBI taxonomy): Eukaryota > Metazoa > Arthropoda > Insecta > Coleoptera > Cantharidae > Malthinus > Malthinus seriepunctatus. The sequence goes on along the minus strand of OZ004600.1, from coordinate 67,517,603 downwards.
GAAAAGGGAGGACAGCTCAAGCGCCCTTCCATTTTTGAGGCCACGCTCTCGGGCAAAAATCGCATTGCCCAAAACCGCTTTCCAAGTTACACGTCCAAATTTGGCGACGATCCGTTTCGGTTTATAAACCGCGTCCTTCGAATGCGTGTTTTGTATTCGCTCTCGGGCGAAGTAATTCCTCTTGAGAGCTCACCTCACTTTTAGAGGCTAAAATCGAACTCGCAGAATGGATCGATCTGAAATTTTTGGATCCCTCGTAGGACGTGCAATCTGGTATGGATATCTAAGTCTCGTTAATAGATAATTAGACGGACGGACTTTAGGATGGAATTTTTGGAAAAATATTAAAGGGCGACGAAATCCGTTTCTACATCGACCTCACAGCACTGTTCTACAGCTTTAGGTCGACCTCGTGTTAGAAATTCCAACCAAGATCTTATCTCAATATATCTTTCCAAAGTAAAGTCTAGATTCGAGCTCTGAACGACAAAGTAACGAAAATTCTTTATCTCTTTTCAACTTAGGCTATTGCAAAAAGATCTAAAATGCATTTTTAGAGAAGTAGTGTCAAGGTTGAATTTATGACGGAATTTGGCGCCAAAGATTTTAGGGCTACGAAATTAGGTTTTAGACCGACCTCGCAGCATTAGCTCTACCGCGTCATGTTGGAAGTTAATTTATACAGGGTACTTCTACATTTTTGTAACCAAATTTAAGGGACGTTTCTTTGGATGGTTCTCATCATAAAGGTTTTAAACGACATTTACGTGTAAACAGTAGGCATTTTCCAGCATTTATAATAAAGTATTCTTACACAACACCCTATAACCGTTAACCTACGCCGGTTTGGCCATATTCTCGTGCGGACCTTTAGTATGGTGTGGTAATTAGCCAAAGAGTCCCTCATTCCCACATTCAAACCGGCTTCGGTTGGAAATCTCGCCCAAACTCCTCAAGGTTTCCTTACTCCAATTTTTTTGGAATGAGGATTTCATCTTCGCCCCCATTTCGACCTCACCGAGTTCTCAAAACGAATCCCGCCCTCTCGAAAAGGGAGGACAGCTCAAGCGCCCTTCCATTTTTGAGGCCACGCTCTCGGGCAAAAAACGCATTGCCCAAGACCGCTTTCCAAGTTACACGTCCAAATTTGGCGACGATCCGTTTCGGTTTATAAACCGCGTCCTTCGAATGCGTGTTTTGTATTCGCTCTCGGGCGAAGTAATTCCTCTTGAGAGCTCACCTCACTTTTAGAGGCTAAAATCGAACTCGCAGAATGGATCGATTTGAAATTTTTGGATCCCTCGTAGGACGTGCAATCTGGTATGGATATCTAAGTCTCGTTAATAGATAATTAGACGGACGGACTTTAGGATGGAATTTTTGGAAAAATATTAAAGGGCGACGAAATCCGTTTCTACATCGACCTCACAGCACTGTTCTACAGCTTTAGGTCGACCTCGTGTTAGAAATTCCAACCAAGATCTTATCTCAATATATCTTTCCAAAGTAAAGTCTAGATTCGAGCTCTGAACGACAAAGTAACGAAAATTCTTTATCTCTTTTCAACTTAGGCTATTGCAAAAAGATCTAAAATGCATTTTTAGAGAAGTAGTGTCAAGGTTGAATTTATGACGGAATTTGGCGCCAAAGATTTTAGGGCTACGAAATTAGGTTTTAGACCGACCTCGCAGCATTAGCTCTACCGCGTCATGTTGGAAGTTAATTTATACAGGGTACTTCTACATTTTTGTAACCAAATTTAAGGGACGTTTCTTTGGATGGTTCTCATCATAAAGGTTTTAAACGACATTTACGTGTAAACAGTAGGCATTTTCCAGCATTTATAATAAAGTATTCTTACACAACACCCTATAACCGTTAACCTACGCCGGTTTGGCCATATTCTCGTGCGGACTTTTAGTATGGTGTGGTAATTAGCCAAAGAGTCCCTCATTCCCACATTCAAACCGGCTTCGGTTGGAAATCTCGCCCAAACTCCTCAAGGTTTCCTTACTCCAATTTTTTTGGAATGAGGATTTCATCTTCGCCCCCATTTCGACCTCACCGAGTTCTCAAAACGAATCCCGCCCTCTCGAAAAGGGAGGACAGCTCAAGCGCCCTTCCATTTTTGAGGCCACGCTCTCGGGCAAAAAACGCATTGCCCAAGACCGCTTTCCAAGTTACACGTCCAAATTTGGCGACGATCCGTTTCGGTTTATAAACCGCGTCCTTCGAATGCGTGTTTTGTATTCGCTCTCGGGCGAAGTAATTCCTCTTGAGAGCTCACCTCACTTTTAGAGGCTAAAATCGAACTCGCAGAATGGATCGATCTGAAATTTTTGGATCCCTCGTAGGACGTGCAATCTGGTATGGATATCTAAGTCTCGTTAATAGATAATTAGACGGACGGACTTTAGGATGGAATTTTTGGAAAAATATTAAAGGGCGACGAAATCCGTTTCTACATCGACCTCACAGCACTGTTCTACAGCTTTAGGTCGACCTCGTTTTATAAATTCCAATCAAGATCTTATCTCAAAATATCTTTCCTAACTAAAGTCTAGATTCGAGCTTTGAACGGCAAAGTAACGAAAATTCTTTATCTCTTTTCAACTTAGGCTATTGTAAAAAGATCTAAAGTGCATTTTATGAGAAGTAGTGTCAAGGTTGAATTTTATGATAAATATCTAGAGCCTTCAACTTTTATGGCGTTAGCGCCTACGCGTTTTAGCTTTGCCAGGTTTTCAATCTACGATAGATATTTCTTACTCGTTAATAGCTATGGATATAATTTATAATAACTTAAAGACGATATAGCTTATCGATAGAAGTGAATAGGACCAATGCTGATAGGACATTTTTGTCCTATTTTATTTACCTGGTTACTTACTTTCATTTGCAATGTTTGTAAATAGGCTTGTAAATAATTTTGTGTAACTAATAAATTTATGTAAAAAAGATTCAGGTACGTCTCCGTCTTTAATCTTAGACAGACATATGTTTATCTTGAATACCAAATCTTATTAAAAAAATTCTTTTTGCTTCTTATAACAGGTTGTTCAACGAGCAAAAATATCGCGACATTTTAGCGCGGTTTACCGCATTATATCAACGCTTAATTTGAGGTCGATTTTTTGAGATTTATTTTTAGCACTATTTATATAAGCGAAGGTCACATCACATCGTGATGACGTGATGTGATGTGACTTTGCTCAACCGAGAGCAAAGTAACAGATATTCTTTGTTTTTAAATTACGCTATTGCAAGAACATCTAAGAAGACATTTTATGACAAATGCCAACCTTGAATTTTATGATAAATATCTTTGAGTCTGATTGTCGATTTTAATCCTGCTTACACTCTCAAGTTCACGTGCACTTAAGTACAATAAGTAGTAAGTAGCCTTACTACTAGCCTACTAGATTTTATAATAACTTAAAGACGATTGTAAGAATATAATCTTAATTAAATAATAAAAACAACCCATCCACAAATAACATCATTTATTAGTAAAAACACCTCCGAATCTCAAGCCAGTCAAAACTCAACTCTTTTCTTTTCTACAATCGATATTTTTAAAAACAAAAGAAATACTTGTCACCAATTAATTTTTATATTCTAACTAAAACTACTTAAATCTTAAGAATTTTTTGACCTCTCATGTTAAACAATGCACATCGCGAAAAGATCGTAATATGCGTAAACATGGCGTAAACAACATAAAAATTTAGTAAAGTATAAAAATAAATTAGTGTTCCTATGTTGGGTTGCACCAACATTTTCTTACACGATATAGCTTATTAACAGAAGAGCGTAAGATAGGACATTTTTTTCATGGAATTTTATTTATCTACTTACTTTTATTTGCTAAAGTTTGTAAAGAGGCTTGTAACAAAAACCTTGGAAACAACCCTGTATAAGTAATAAATTGAAGTAAGTAAGTTTTAGGGGTTAATTTAAAACTTTTCCTAAAATAGCTACTTTTATTCGTTACGTTGAAGAAGTAAAGAATATACCTCTAAAGAAAAGTAAGTACTTATTTTGAAGACGAGTAAAACTGTGTAAAGAAGGAGTTAAGTAGTTTCAGGTTAACGCAATAAGTTTTAAGTCGATTTAATGGATTTTACGACGTCGCTTGTTTTAGGTCGACATTCAGTTTTAAGTAGACATAAAGCAGTTTTATTTCGACACATTCAGTTTTAGATCGACGCTAACAATGTTAGTTCGACACAATGAATCAAGTTTTCATAGTTGCAATTTATTTCGGATCGAAACGATCAGCTTTAGGTCGACATAATTAGTTTTAGGTCAATACTTATTTTTAGGTCGACTATCAGTTGTAGGTAGATATATGTAATAGGGTGGCCCTTATACAGGCTGTCTAAAATAATGGAAATATAAAAAAAAGTTCAAATAAAAAAATTAGATCTTTCTAAGCTGTTGTGGTCAGTAGAAAAATTTTTTTAGGGCTTAATTTGAAAGATATGACACAAACATACCTTTTTTAACTACACGCACTATTTTAACTTAACTTCAAAAAAATACTAATTTTTTTCTCTTTTCAACGATATGTAACAATCAATAAAACAATTTCTTGTTTTTTCCAAAACAAAATTTTTTTTTAATTTTTTCAAAATTTCTGTTCAAGTCGAGTGGTACAGGTTACTGACATAAATTATTTTCTTACAAATGGTAATTTTAATAAATAAATGTACCTGTACAGTCGACTTGAACAGTACGTACGTACGAACAGTAAGTATATAAATGCCAAACCAACTACCCTGGCAAAACCAACAACATGGTTTTTCAGCGACAAAACTTTGACACTCTGTTTTAGGTCGACAATTAGTTTTAAGTCGACACAGACAGTATTAGGTCGACACTCTGTTTTATGAGTTTTAGCTAAACACCGTCAGTTTTAGGTGGACACTGCTTATTAGATAGACACTCAGTTTTGGGGCGTAGGTCCGAAAAAACTTTTATAGTAAGATATATATCCTTATGCGCGTTTGCACCGTTTACATATTAACTGACAGATAGTGTATTTGGCGATAAGTTGTCAAAAACCTCTGCTCCTTCATCTACTGTAGTATAAATCAAACAACTAACGAATAAATTTTATACAAAACTACCTTCTACTTATGGACCTTTTGCACCGATTTTAGTTTATGCATGGGCTTTAAAAGCCCAACGTATGCTCTGCAGGGTTAATATGTTAACGGTGCAAAAACCCCCATTAGACTACAAATTGGATGGCTAAAAATAGATGGCTCGTGCAGCACCTCTAAACGTTAAGATATGGAGCTGAAAATTTTACACGATTTTTTTCTATCCTTTCGAAACTAACCCTAGTATTCAGTTGTAGATCGACGCATCAGTTTTAGGTCGACAATCAGTTTTAGGTCGACAATAAGTTTTGGGTCGACATAGGCAGTTTTAGATCGAATTTTTAGTTTTACGTCGATAAAATCAGTTTTAGGTCGACACTCTGTTTTAGGTCGACAGTTAGTTTTAAGTCGACACAGACAGTATTAGGTCGACGCAATGAGTTTTAGCTAAACACCGTCAGTTTTAGGTGGACACTGCTTATTAGATAGACACTCAGAGAGATTGCTACACGTAATGTTGTAAAAGAATTGCCTTTTAAAATGTTGCATCCACATTGACAGTTTTAGATCAAACATGCAAATTTAAAAAAATTCCACTGGGTAATGAATGTTAGCTTTTCTACTACTTAAGTAAGAGGTATCCTTAGACTACAAATTTATAAATTCGAAACTAATATCACATGTCATGTACTTGTGATTTTGCAAAAAATTCAAAACCAAAAACTTTTAAGTTTCGCATGTTATTTAAATGGGAAAACAGATGACTCTTTCGACACCTCTAAACGTTAAAATATCGAGCTGAAATTTTAACCCGATTTTTTTCTATCCATTCAAAACTAAACCTAATATTCAGTTTTAAATCGACTCATCAGTTTTACGTCGACAAAATCAGCTTTAGGTCGACACTCTGTTTTATGAGTTTTAGCTAAACACCGTCAGTTTTAGGTGGACACTGCTTATTAGATAGACACTCAGTTTTGGGGCGACAAAATCAGTTGTTACAGGTAATTTTGCTACACGTAATGTTGTAAAAGAGTTGCCTTTTAAAATGTTGCATGCACATTGAGAGTTTTAGATCAAAATTGCAAATTTAAAAAAAAATCCACGGGGTAATGAATGTTAGTCAGCCATTCAACTACTTTCGAATTTTTTCGAAGACCTAAAAACATTAAAAATTGAAGTTGTAGGTCCGAAAAAACTTTTATAGTAAGATATATATAACCTTATGCGCGTTTGCACCGTTTACATAAATTAACTGACAGATAGTGTATTTGGCGATAAGTTGTCAAAAACCTCTGCTCCTTCATCTACTGTAGTATAAATCAAACAACTAACGAATAAATTTTATACAAAACTACCTTCTACTTATGGACCTTTTGCACCGATTTTAATTTATGCATGGGCTTTAAAAGCCTAACGTATGCTCTGCAGGGTTAATATGTAAACGGTGCAAAAACCCCCATTAGACTACAAATTGGATGGCTAAAAATAGATGGCTCGTGCAGCACCTCTAAACGTTAAGATATGGAGCTGAAAATTTTACACGATTTTTTTCTATCCTTTCGAAACTAACCCTAGTATTCAGTTGTAGATCGACGCATCAGTTTTAGGTCGACAATCAGTTTTAGTTCGACAATAAGTTTTGGGTCGACACAGGCAGTTTAAATCGAATTTTTAGTTTTACGTCGATAAAATCAGTTTTAGGTCGACACTCTGTTTTAGGTCGACAATTAGTTTTAAGTCGACACAGACAGTATTAAGTCGACGCAATGAGTTTTAGCTAAACACCGTCAGTTTTAGGTGGACACTGCTTATTAGATAGACACTCAGTTTTGGGGCGACAAAATCAGTTGTTACAGGTAATTTAGCTACACGTAAAGTTGTAAAAGAGTTGCATTTTAAAATGTTGCATGTACATTGAGAGTTTTAGATCAAAATTGCAAATTTAAAAAAAAATCCACTGGGTAATGAATGTTAGTCAGCCATTCAACTACTTTCGAATTTTTTCGAAGACCTAAAAACATTAAAAATTGAAGTTGTAGGTCCGAAAAAACTTTTATAGTAAGATATATATATCCTTATGCGCGTTTGCACCGTTTACATAAATTAACTGACAGATAGTGTATTTGGCGATAAGTTGTCAAAAACCTCTGCTCCTTCATCTACTGTAGTATAAATCAAACAACTAACGAATAAATTTTATACAAAACTACCTTCTACTTATGGACCTTTTGCATCGATTTTAGTTTATGCATGGGCTTTAAAAGCCTAACGTATGCTCTGCGGGGTTAATATGTAAACGGTGCAAAAACCCCCATTAGACTACAAATTGGATGGCTAAAAATAGATGGCTCGTGCAGCACCTCTAAACGTTAAGATATGGAGCTGAAAATTTTACACGATTTTTTTCTATCCTTTCGAAACTAACCTTAGTATTCAGTTGTAGATCGACGCATCAGTTTTAGGTCGACAATCAGTTTTAGGTCGACAATAAGTTTTGGGTCGACACAGGCAGTTTTAGATCGAATTTTTAGTTTTACGTCGATAAAATCAGTTTTAGGTCGACACTCTGTTTTAGGTCGACACTCTGTTTTAGGTCGACAATTAGTTTTAAGTCGACACAGACAGTATTAGGTCGACGCAATGAGTTTTAGCTAAACACCGTCAGTTTTAGGTGGACACTGCTTATTAGATAGACACTCAGTTTTGGGGCGACAAAATCAGTTGTTACAGGTAATTTTGCTACACGTAATGTTGTAAAAGAGTTGCCTTTTAAAATGTTGCATGCACATTGAGAGTTTTAGATCAAAATTGCAAATTTAAAAAAAAATCCACTGGGTAATGAATGTTAGTCAGCCATTCAACTACTTTCGAATTTTTTCGAAGACCTAAAAACATTAAAATTTGAAGTTGTAGGTCCGAAAAAACTTCTATAGTAAGATATATATATATCCTTATGCGCGTTTGCACCGTTTACATAAATTAACTGACAGATAGTGTATTTGGCGATAAGTTGTCAAAAACCTCTGCTCCTTCATCTACTGTAGTATAAATCAAACAACTAACGAATAAATTTTATACAAAACTACCTTCTACTTATGGACCTTTTGCACCGATTTTAGTTTATGCATGGGCTTTAAAAGCCTAACGTATGCTCTGCAGGGTTAATATGTAAACGGTGCAAAAAACCCCATTAGACTACAAATTGGATGGCTAAAAATAGATGGCTCGTGCAGCACCTCTAAACGTTAAGATATGGAGCTGAAAATTTTACACGATTTTTTTCTATCCTTTCGAAACTAACCTTAGTATTCAGTTGTAGATCGACGCATCAGTTTTAGGTCGACAATCAGTTTTAGGTCGACAATAAGTTTTGGGTCGACACAGGCAGTTTTAGATCGAATTTTTAGTTTTACGTCGATAAAATCAGTTTTAGGTCGACACTCTGTTTTAGGTCGACAATTAGTTTTAAGTCGACATAGACAGTATTAGGTCGACGCAATGAGTTTTAGCTAAACACCGTCAGTTTTAGGTGGACACTGCTTATTAGATAGACACTCAGTTTTGGGGAGACAAAATCAGTTGTTACAGGTAATTTTGCTACACGTAATGTTGTAAAAGAGTTGCCTTTTAAAATGTTGCTTGCACATTGAGAGTTTTAGATCAAAATTGCAAATTTAAAAAAAAATCCACTGGGTAATGAATGTTAGTCAGCCATTCAACTACTTTCGAATTTTTTCGAAGACCTAAAAACATTAAAAATTGAAGTTGTAGGTCCGAAAAAACTTTTATAGTAAGATATATATCCTTATGCGCGTTTGCACCGTTTACATATTAACTGACAGATAGTGTATTTGGCAATAAGTTGTCAAAAACCTCTGCTCCTTCATCTACTGTAGTATAAATCAAACAACTAACGAATAAATTTTATACAAAACTACCTTCTACTTATGGACCTTTTGCACCGATTTTAGTTTATGCATGGGCTTTAAAAGCCCAACGTATGCTCTGCAGGGTTAATATGTTAACGGTGCAAAAACCCCCATTAGACTACAAATTGGATGGCTAAAAATAGATGGCTCGTGCAGCACCTCTAAACGTTAAGATATGGAGCTGAAAATTTTACACGATTTTTTTCTATCCTTTCGAAACTAACCCTAGTATTCAGTTGTGGATCGACGCATCAGTTTTAGGTCGACAATCAGTTTTAGGTCGACAATAAGTTTTGGGTCGACATAGGCAGTTTTAGATCGAATTTTTAGTTTTACGTCGATAAAATCAGTTTTAGGTCGACACTCTGTTTTAGGTCGACAGTTAGTTTTAAGTCGACACAGACAGTATTAGGTCGACGCAATGAGTTTTAGCTAAACACCGTCAGTTTTAGGTGGACACTGCTTATTAGATAGACACTCAGTTTTGGGGCGACAAAATCAGTTGTTACAGGTAATTTTGCTACACGTAATGTTGTAAAAGAGTTGCCTTTTAAAATGTTGCATGCACATTGAACGTTTTAGATCAAAATTGCAAATTTAAAAAAAAATCCACTGGGTAATGAATGTTAGTCAGCCATTCAACTACTTTCGATTTTTTTCGAAGACCTAAAAACATTAAAAATTGAAGTTGTAGGTCCGAAAAAACTTTTATAGTAAGATATATATATCCTTATGCGCGTTTGCACCGTTTACATAAATTAACTGACAGATAGTGTATTTGGCGATAAGTTGTCAAAAACCTCTGCTCCTTCATCTACTGTAGTATAAATCAAACAACTAACGAATAAGTTTTATACAAAACTACCTTCTACTTATGGACCTTTTGCACCGATTTTAGTTTATGCATGGGCTTTAAAAGCCTAACGTATGCTCTGCGGGGTTAATATGTAAACGGTGCAAAAACCCCCATTAGACTACAAATTGGATGGCTAAAAATAGATGGCTCGTGCAGCACCTCTAAACGTTAAGATATGGAGCTGAAAATTTTACACGATTTTTTTCTATCCTTTCGAAACTAACCTTAGTATTCAGTTGTAGATCGACGCATCAGTTTTAGGTCGACAATCAGTTTTAGGTCGACAATAAGTTTTGGGTCGACACAGGCAGTTTTAGATCGAATTTTTAGTTTTACGTCGATAGAATCAGTTTTAGGTCGACACTCTGTTTTAGGTCGACAATTAGTTTTAAGTCGACACAGACAGTATTAGGTCGACGCAATGAGTTTTAGCTAAACACCGTCAGTTTTAGGTGGACACTGCTTATTAGATAGACACTCAGTTTTGGGGCGACAAAATCAGTTGTTACAGGTAATTTTGCTACACGTAATGTTGTAAAAGAGTTGCCTTTTAAAATGTTGCATGCACATTGAACGTTTTAGATCAAAATTGCAAATTTAAAAAAAAATCCACTGGGTAATGAATGTTAGTCAGCCATTCAACTACTTTCGAATTTTTTCGAAGACCTAAAAACATTAAAAATTGAAGTTGTAGGTCCGAAAAAACTTTTATAGTAAGATATATATATCCTTATGCGCGTTTGCACCGTTTACATAAATTAACTGACAGATAGTGTATTTGGCGATAAGTTGTCAAAAACCTCTGCTCCTTCATCTACTGTAGTATAAATCAAACAACTAACGAATAAATTTTATACAAAACTACCTTCTACTTATGGACCTTTTGCATCGATTTTAGTTTATGCATGGGCTTTAAAAGCCTAACGTATGCTCTGCGGGGTTAATATGTAAACGGTGCAAAAACCCCCATTAGACTACAAATTGGATGGCTAAAAATAGATGGCTCGTGCAGCACCTCTAAACGTTAAGATATGGAGCTGAAAATTTTACACGATTTTTTTCTATCCTTTCGAAACTAACCTTAGTATTCAGTTGTAGATCGACGCATCAGTTTTAGGTCGACAATCAGTTTTAGGTCGACAATAAGTTTTGGGTCGACACAGGCAGTTTTAGATCGAATTTTTAGTTTTACGTCGATAAAATCAGTTTTAGGTCGACACTCTGTTTTAGGTCGACAATTAGTTTTAAGTCGACACAGACAGTATTAGATCGATGCAATGAGTTTTAGCTAAAAACCGTCAGTTTTAGGTGGACACTGCTAGAGATAGATAGACACTCAGAGAGTTTGCTACACGTAATGTTGTAAAAGAATTGTTTAAAATGTTGCATCCACATTGACAGTTTTTGATCAAACATGCAAATTTAAAAAAATTCCACTGGGCAATGAATGTTAGCTTTTCTACTACTTAAGTAAGAGGTATCCTTAGACTACAAATTTATAAATTCGAAACTAATATTACATGTCATGTACTTGTGATTTTGCAAAAAATTCAAAACCAAAAACTTTTAAGTTTCGCATGTTATTTAAATGGGAAAACAGATGACTCTTTCGACACCTCTAAACGTTAAAATATCGAGCTGAAATTTTAACCCAATTTTTTTCTATCCATTCAAAACTAAACCTAATATTCAATTTTAGATCGACTCATCAGTTTTACGTCGACAAAATCAGCTTTAGGTCGAAACTCTGTTTTAGGTCGACACTCATTTTTAGTTCGACAATCAGTTTTAGATCGACAGAGTCAGTTTTAGGTCGATGCAATCAGTTTTAGGTCGATAATCAGTTTAGGTCGACAATCACTTTTAGGTCGACACAGACAGATTTACGTCGACGCTATCAATATTAGATCGACATATTGAATCAAGGTATATCAAGACATATGCAGTTTTAGATCGACTCATCTGTTTTAGGTCGACAAAATTAGTTTTAGGTCGACACTCGTGTTTAGTTAGATAATCAATTTTAGATCGCAAGAGTCAGTTTTAGGGCGGCGCAATCATTTTTAGCTAAACACCATCAGGTTTAGATCTCCACTCACTATTAGGGAGACTGGGCGACAAAATCAGTTAAGATCGAACATTCAGCTTTATTTGCACATTATGGTGTTGTTCTACAAGTAATGTTCTAAAAGAGTTACCTTTGAAGATGTTGGATCTAAAAATTCCAGTCCGTAATGAATGTTAGTCAGCTATTCAGCTACTAAAATGGCCGTATTAAATATAAATTAATTGATGTTTGCTCCCTCTATCTACATATTGTTTGTTCCTAAGCGTTGTAAATAGTCAACCCGTTATACGCGTATCTACTAAAATGGCCGAATTAAATATAAATGAGTTCATTTATGCTCCCTCTATACTTGAAAGTTTGCGGGTCGATCTAATTTTTTAGCACTGGCCCGACGGTCGTGTCTTTTATCTAGACTCGACACTAAATTTTCGTCAAGTTTGTGTCGAGATAAAGGTGCAAAAAAGCTATAAAACTCGAGTTAAATGGGTGGCCACACTTATAATAATAATAATAATAATATAGCTTTATTCCAAATAATTATAATAATTTGTACAGAGTACATGGAATGCGTCAGTTACTTAGTTACTTACAAAATGACTCAAAAAACTCTCTTATATTATAATAATTTTTATTTAAAAGCTGTTTTTTTAGTTCTTTTTTAAAGGCGTATGTAGAAAGATTTTTTATTTCATTTGGAATTTTGTTGTATATACGAATACTCGTATTTAAGATGCTGTTATTTATATAAGCTTTTGTGGTTTGCATAACTACAAGATCGCTTTTGTTTCTGGTGCTATATCCATGTTCAAGATGATGTTTTTGAAATAGATTTAGATTGAGTTTAACAAAAACAGCGCTTTCCAATATATAGGTATCGAAGACTGTCAAAATTCCAAGCTTTTTAAAGATGGGCTTGGCATGTTCTAATGGCCCAGCATTTGACATTATACGTAGGCATCTTTCCTGTACTTTTAGTACTTTATCAGCAACAGTTGAGTTTCCCCAGAACAGTATTCCATATTTAATGCTCGAATGTATATGTGCATAATAGACTTGCAACATAACCTGCATAGTTACAGTGTCTTTCAGTTTATAGAACATGTAGCTAGATTTTGATATCTTCTTTGTGAGGTAGTCGATGTGAGCCTTGTTATTGAGATGTTTGTCTAAGTATATTCCTAACAATTTTACATTGTCTGAAACATCGAGTGTTTTTGACATACTTTCTATTTCTAACTGCTTGATGTCATTTCTTATGCACAACATTTGAGTTTTTTCGATGTTTAGCTTTAATGTATCACTATCGAACCATTTATTCAGCTTCAAGAAAGTTTCATTTATGTTTAATCTGAGCTGATTTTCGTCTTTTTCATGAAATATGATGGTCGTGTCGTCAGCAAATAGAATCATCTTATTTTTAGTACTTTGTGGTAGATCACTGATATACAGGGTGTTCGCGAGAAGTGGGCCACTATTGCTATATCCGTTAATATTAAAGATACGAGGTCGGTTAAATTGGTAAAGTAGTATAACTTTTTCCGCTGAGTGCAATGGTCAACACAAAAAAAGAATTGAACATCTGGTTTTCAAGATATTCACAAAAATAACTTTTTTTTAAATGTAACACCCTATATATTTTTATGTATTCAAAGAGAACACTGCATTTAGAGTATAAAATGTCATATGAGTTTTGTCCTAAAATGAAAAATAAAGTACCGATTTCGTATCTTCAGTATTGAACGGATAAAGCAATAGTGGCTCACTTGGCATGAACGCCCGGTATTTTTGCTAATTTAGTGTCTACATTTTACCAGAGATCTAAATTTGTATAAAAATACCGGGTGTTCGTGCCAAGGGGCTACTATTGCTGTATCTGTTTAATGCTGAAGATACGAAATCGGTAATTTATTTTTCATTTTAGGACAAAACTCATATGACATTTTATACTCCAAATTCAGTGTTCTCTTCGAATACATAAAAATATATAGGGTGTTCCATTTAAAAAAAAGTTATTTTTGTGAATATCTTGAAAACTAGATGTTCAATTATTTTTTTGTCTTGACCATCGCAATCAGCGGAAAAAGTTATACTACTTTACAAATTTAACCGACCTCGTATCTTCAATATTAACGGATATAGCAATAGTGGCCCACTTCTCGCGAACACCCTGTATAGAATAAACAATAGTGGCCCCAGTATCGATCCTTGGGGCACACCTCTCTTTGTTGGTATGTAGTTGGTATAAGTTTCTAATTTCTTATTATTTTCGATATAACTAAGTTTAACACACTGTTGCCGGTTCGTTAGATATGACCTAATTAAATCCTGGGCTAAGCCCCTAACGCCATAGAAGCTGAGCTTATGTAGTAACAAATCGACATCTAACGAGTCAAATGCTTTACTTAGGTCTAAAAAAGAAACAGCTGTGGTCTCCCCTTCATTCAAAGCGCGAAACAGTTCCATAAAGGCTTTAAAAATTGCTTGATCGATTGATTTTCCTTTAACAAAACCATGCTGATCTTGCGAGATTATATTAAATTTTTTGATGAAAGCCTCCAATCTGTTGTATAGAACCTTCTCGAATACCTTAGAAAAAACTGGTAGGAGCGATATTGGTCTGTAATTAGTTAACTTCATTGGATCAGTTTTCTTAAAAACTGGAATAACCACGGCCTTTTTCAGCGCGTCCGGGAAGATGCCACTCTGCAACACTTTATTCACAATAATATTTAGTGGATTTACTATATGAGCAGCACATTGCTTCAATAACATAGATGGTATCTCATCCCATCCATAGGATTTCTTATTTTTTAGGGGGTAGAGAAGCATCGTGCCGCTCGTCCAGTTTATATTTACATGGAAGTTTGGGTTTGCCAGATTTAAATTTTCTGCAATATTTACAAAGTAGTTATTAAAAATGTTTGCGACTTCCTTTTTATCGGTAACTGTGTTTCCTTCATAATTATGTATTGCCTTAATTTCATGTTTGTTGTTATTCGAGTTCGGTTGAGTGAGGCTCTTTATTAAGTCCCAGCTCGCCTTTGCTTTATTTTCAGAGGTTTCTATTTTACTACAGTGGTATGCTCTTTTAGTGTCCTTAACTAGTGTTTTTAATTTATTACAAATTACTTTATAGTAGTCTTTTAGATTTGAATCTCCCTCGTTTTTGGTGTTGCAGAATTTAATTTTATTCCAGACCTTACTTTTTTCCTTAGACAGTTCTTTTATTTCAGGTGTTATCCACTCGTTACTTTTTTTGTTACATAAGAGAACATTCTTGGTAGGAAACGCTATATCAAAGTAATATCTAAATGTTGCATAAAAGACATCTAGCGAGCTATTTGGGTCTTGTAACTGTTCAATTTCTGTTCATTTCTCCGATTCCAGTAATGATATAAAGTATTTTATGTTGGTTTGAGAATAATCCCGACTTTGACAGTAAAGTTTATTTTTTGGTATATCTTTGGGGTTGTCTATCGTCAGTATTGGATAGGTATGGTCTGATAGTGGGCTGTGAAATACATTTACCTTACGATAGTTAAAATTTACAAAAAAATTGTCTATGCACGTTGCACTATTATGTGTTATACGGGTTGCTTCTTTTAGAAGTACTTTGTAATTGTACGATAAGAGTAGGTGCTGCAGTGTAGGGGAAGGTGGGGCAGAGAGGACCTCTGAGGCGAAGCGGACCTCCCCGATTAGTTTAAAACCAGAAGCTCCATCAAGAAGTTAACAGTCGAATAGTATAATTTATACGTTTTGCAGTGTAGTTAGTGATACGCGAGGTTAAATTGTAAACTTTTTAAGTGTAAAAAGGAGGAAATTCAAAATTTATGGTAAATGATCTAATTTTTCTGTCACGTTAATTTTGTGTTAGCTTCAATATGAAACGAGGTTAATGATATCTCATCATTATAAGTTCTTGTTAAGATACTAGTTTAATATATTCAAGTAAAAAATTTGACCTACCCTATAAGGTTTAGCTTTTAAACCTCCAAACAAGAAAAAGCGCGCCTATGGGGTACAGAGGTCCGCTTGTGGTCCCGGTCGCCCCGACTGGTCCCCTGTACCCCAGTTTTTACTAACTTTTCAGTGCTAACATGCGTAATGTGATCGTATTGTAAGTCGTACTTTTCAAAACCTTCCTAAAATACAAAACGTTAAATTATGACAAAATCTCAAATTCCTATCTCAATTATTTTATTATCATTCTTTGCGGAAGTGATTGTAAATTAGTCTTTTGTTATTTACTGTGAAAGATCTCTTTAACCTTGCAGAACTGAAGTCCGCATGCATAAATTTTTCCTCATATTTTTGTCAAATTTGTGTAAATAGCGGTTTATATTTTTTTTATAGCTTTATAAATAGGTCTACACTCTATATTATTATGGATTTTCAGCGAATAATTTTTGTATACGTGTTGATTTCATGGCCTTGCGGAGTGCGATTCCGCCGACGCCTTTGTATGTTACATTTTGCATTGTGAGCCGAATTTTTTGATAAAGACTAATTATTAACAATACAAAACTATAAATAGGATATAGTTATAAAATATTAATTTACATAATTTTAATTAAAAAATTGTACGAAAAGTAAGTTCGTTCGTTCGTTCGCTTCAATTTAAACGTATCACAACAAGGTGTAATTTTACATTCGGCTCTTAATAATTAATGAGAACTTCTAGGCATCCTATGAACTTGAAATTTTGTACCTATCGTATATCATACCCCAAAGATCCCTAAAAAATTACTTCCCTAAAACACCCCGGAGGTGTGCACCCCATCCACTTTCAGACCCCCGGAGATACAATTTCGGAAAATTAAAACCTGCCTAGGGATATTTAGGGTGTAGTCTATGCTGATACCAAGTCCCTAGTCTACTTTTATTTTACGTTTATTTAAAATAGTATATTATAATGCATGTGTATAAGAAAGACTTTATCGCATTAGCGACGAAAATTACAAGCACGAGCTTGCGAGTGCTTGTAACGGCGCGTATGCCATAAAGTCTACTTATACACGAGTATTATACGCTATTTTTTATTATAATTGCAACTAAAACCTCTATAAAAGAGAAAAAATCTGTATTTAAAATTTGAAAATTAAGCGTGCCGATTTTGGATATATTTGTTGCCACAGAGATGCTTTGTGTTTACATAGGAGAACAACAGTCACACAACAGTTAATATTATTGTTGTTACCTAGACGACTTTATAGAGCACTTGTGCTATAAAGACGATTTTATGAACGCTTTTTAGTGTGAAATTGGCAGATTATAATAGTGGGGAGAATTTGCTTCTCAATTATGACTTTAGTGAGGGGCTTGGGGTTACAACCTGAAACCTAAACAGAATTATAGAATGTATTTTTGTATTTCAAAATCCAAAAGCTGTCCATTATTGTCCTGTGCAGAAGGGCACTATGGTCAAAAATAGAGTTATGTAGCTGACAGGTAGAAATACACCTCAACTTTATTTTGGCATAAAAATGGAGTTCGTTTTTGTAAAAGTTAATTTTTTATGAATTTTCAAAAAATTCAAATTACACAGACGCTTATGGGAAGAAATAGTTTAAAACGTCGATTTCTCCGTTTTTATAATTGAAAATTTTATTAAATGTCAGAATTTTTTACGTTTGCACTGCCTTTACTCGAAATCGCGACATCTTATCAAAAAATTTTATTCTTTTAAAAAGTTAGCCTCATCTATGTAGAGTTTTTTGGAACAAGAATTATAACTTTTTATGATTTCATAACAGAGATATAGAATTAAAAGTGAAGACATGTAAAAAATCACGGCACATTATATCTATAGCAACCCAATCTCCCACTATAACTTTTTCTAATACCTATCTCGCTTCTTTACGTTACCACGAGCCTTGCGTCTCATTCCCACTTACGTATTTATATTGATGTCGTAATTTTAATATAATATTGGAGTAAAAGAAACTGAATTTTTCCTGATTTTGGGAACAGCTTTGTAAAAGCAACTTTTTTTTCTAAATCTGTCGCAACCTTCACAATCAGACTGTGAGTTTGTGGGTTACATATCCCACCTCAATTTGGATGGGAAGGCACTTTTTCTTTGACTTTTGTTCAAAATCTTTGAACTTTTAAATCTTCCGTTTCACTATTCTTTTAATAGCTTCGTTAGTATTACTCTGATCGGGACCAACAAAATTTCGTTTTGCTCGTAATGAATCTCTCTTTAAGACTAATATAATTTATATTAATTTCCTATCCCAAAGAAATGTTAAAACCGAAGTCATTGGTGAATCGTAGTTTTTTATAAAGAACTTTGGTTTAAATTCAAGTTACAAGATGAAACTTGGAGGATATTATAGGTTTTATAATGATAAATACATGTTGCAAGTTTGGTTCAAAAATATTGAGGACAACGGCCACACTTTGGATTTTAGTTTAAATTTTCTTGTGCATATTTGCTGTGAGCAACTGATAGTCTTACAAAAAATTTTCTCTTGCAAGGTAGGAAATTTAATACTCTTTTAGATGAAAAATAAAATAATCATAACAATCCATTTTTTCGGCCACCATTCTTTGAAAACAGAAAATCAATTTTTTAACAGTTTGGCTACAAACTAATTTTGGTTGTGGAATCATTTTTCACGTACTTTTGAGCATTAATAATGATTCAGAAAAACATAAAAAATAATTTTGGAACACCAAAACTGGTTTTCTAGTCAAAAAGTGGTAAAATTGGCTTTTTCTTTCAAATTCCAGTTATCTAAAATACATGAAAAATGATTCCACAACCAAAATTAGTTTGTAGCCAAACTGTTAAAAAATTGATTTTCTGTTTTCAAAGAATGGTGGCCGAAAAAATGGATTGTTATGATTATTTTATTTTTCATCTA